>LBNU01036609.1:161762-184510 GCA_014162995.1 Artemisia annua | reverse complement strand
ACATGAGTAGCTAAATTCTCTAGTGTTTGCTTAGATCTAATGAAACCTAACTATTAATTATTGGTTGATTGGTGTGTGTTGTTGTTTGTTGGGATGATTGTTTCATCGATGTTAGGCTCAAGAAAACTGGCCAACCTCCTTTATGGTAACGTGCTTGAACGTCTTGGGAAACATGTAGTCGAGGCATACTAGGCTATTAAGGTAGTATTTAACGCATGAGCCACTGTTTACAACCCCTATGGTTGTGCCGTGCATGGCATAGGGCGAGATAAGAGCTTATAGAATTGGAGAGATATGTATGCCACTCCATTAGTTATTAGGAATACACCCTTCATCCACACAAGTAACACACATATCAATTAACCGGTAAAAGATAGTTAGGGAGTAATGAAATCTAAGTAAACACAATTTTCTCCATATTGTTTTCACAACCACAATAGTTTAGATATTTATTTATTTTAATTTGCATACGCAGTAAACTTGGGTTAGTTGACTAGCAACTAATTCCGCCCTTCCTCTAAAAACCTAGATTTTAATTGCTTTCTAAAAAATATAAAAATACAAAAAGAATCTTCCTTCCACCTTTAGACCTATTAGATTAGCTATTCTATCCTAACGAACACTATTCCCTGTGAGAGAACGATCAATCCCCCGTACTTACCACTATCCTATACTACATCGGTCAGGTACACTGCCTGGTGGGGTTGTAAGCCTCTTGAGATTCCTCGAGAGGTAAAACCTGTTGTAAGGTCACAAAATCACGCACCAAGTTTTTGGCGCCGCTGCCGGGGAATAGTTATTGTTTAGGTAGAATTTTTATTTTATTAGGTCTACTCATTAGATTCCTTTCTAGTGAGATTTTTATTTTATTTTTCTAGGATTTCTTTAGTCTATCTTTTTCTTTGATCCCTTCGTTTGTAAAATCCTTTTCATTTGTCACTATGGCGGATGAAATTCCATTTAGATCATTGACAATAGAGGAACAATTATATTTCACCAATAGATTTGCTTCTTACCATGAATTTTTGCGAACTCTTAGTGACATCCGTGAAGATTTGGGGGTAAAGTTAGATGGGTTTGATGAATTCTGTGCATGTGTGATTTCTATTAGACAATCATTATTATTATCAATTCCTTTTAGTGAGACCCGTTGGATAAATTTTGTGGAAAGCTCCCTAACCATGGCCGATAAGTACGACGAATTGATGGATTTGTATGAGCAAGATGACCTAGTTTCTAAGAACATGAACTTAGAATCAAACCAATATTCTGAGATGGTTAGAGTTGAGCCACCTAGTTGCATGTCATAGTTAGGCACTACCATAATACAGGGTGAACACTTAGGTGATCTTGATGTGATGGAGGATCTAGCCGAGCATGATCACATTGATAAAAAAGACCTAGGTTTTATGATCGATGACGATGAATCTCAAGAAACAGATGATGAATCTTTTGGGCAATTTGAATATAGCAGTCATGATCCTTATGATTCGGATATAGAAGTTGAGATGTCTAGAGAAGCTCTTGAGATACTTGGGAAAATGTTAGGGTTAGGTTCTACTAAAATACATGATGAGAATATAGGTGATCTTGACACGAGGAGTGACGAGGTAAATAACCCAAGCCCACCAAATACCCCACAAGTCCTACCATCATTGGAGGCACACACACCACCCGTGATCTACTCGGAAGAAGTAGAAGAGACTATAGGAACCCCAATAGAGGTTAAACCCTTGGACCAAACGCAACTAGAAGAAATGGGTTTGAATACTTGTGGTTATGACCTTTCTTTTAGTTCTATGGAAGTTCCTAGTTTTGATGAACCGGAGCCTCAACCAAAACCGTTACCTAATCTTCCATCCTTGGATGAAAATTTAGGAATTGAAATAGGTCCCGATCTACCCATCAAACCATATAGTACGGGTGGTTTTACGATGAAGGTAGTAGACTCTAAACCATGTGGAANAAGTTCCTAGTTTTGATGAACCGGAGCCTCAACCAAAACCGTTACCTAATCTTCCATCCTTGGATGAAAATTTAGGAATTGAAATAGGTCCCGATCTACCCATCAAACCATATAGTACGGGTGGTTTTACGATGAAGGTAGTAGACTCTAAACCATGTGGAATGGAAGCCAATATAGGAGTCAACCATGACCTTACACACGTATATCACCCATTCATGATTGATCACAAGAAACATTATGGGTTTAAACCGGGTTTATTAGGTCAAGATGGACTTCCAACTAGGAGTCTCTCGAAGTTGATAGAAGATGATCCCTTTTTAGGAGAAAACTTTAATTCACCCAAGGACCAAAGTGAACTAGGTAAGGTTATGATGAAAGGAGCACACCCCTTTGAGTATATAATTCATCCACCACTCTTTCCTCATGAGGCATACCTCCACCGAGATGGTGTGTATCGCTACTACCACCCGCACTTAATCTTAAGTGTTGGGAAAACCTCCCCTTTATCCGTTAAATAAGGGTAGAGTTAGGCTCGTCACTCGAACAAAAACAAGCGCTTCTTGGGAGGCAACCCAAGCTTTGTGTGTTTTTGTGTGTTTATTTGATTTTATTTGTTTCCGTATGTGAGTTATATTTCTTGATTTGATTCATGCTTCAAACTAAATTGTGAAAATGCTTTATTTTGTTTTTAACTTCGTCTTAATTACATATAAAGGTATTTTGCAAAAGATAAGTGTAAGGGAAATCCAAATCGGTTTGTAAAGAACGAATGAACATGAATCACAACAATGAAATTAACCTACATATTAGTACTTGTTTGAGTCAAATGCTTGTATCGAGTCATAATGAATTTTTGCAGGAATTCCAGGAAGTAAGATCTAGTTTTTCCAGAATTTTTCCCGGAAGCTTAACATGAGAATTCTGTCAGAACTTTCTAACGGCGTCAGGATTAACACCTGACGGCGTCAGGCTATAATTTTCTGCAATTTTTGAAAGTTTTGTATTTTTCCGGATACCTAAAAAGTTTTGTCAATTCTTTAACTTATAATCTCCAGGAATTCTGCAAAATATTCATTCCACAAGCATTATATCTTATTATGTAGATTTTACCGCCGATTTTACGCGAGGTTGGCCTTTATCTTTTTCAGGTTAACAGGTTATTTTGGACAAGAAGACGTTTATTATTTCGGAAGGGAAGCTTTGAACGTTCGTCTATCTTGGAAGAAGATCTAACCATGTTACATCACTATCCACAACAAACGATTCAGGGGAGTATTTGATTTCATTCTTTCATCTTATTTACTTTTACGTCTTTTATTTGAACATTGGGGACAATGTTCGGTTTAAGTGTAAGGGGGGTAAATGAAAGCACCGTTGAGAATATACTTACGCTTGATGTTTTGCTTTGTTTGATAGTAAATTTGTAATAAAACCAAGAGAAATGTTTGTTAGGGCAATTTTAGCGCCAATTTAAAATTTTTTACAACATTTAGAAGTGAAACCTTGATCTTAATGAGCGTCTCATGGATAGGAAATTGTATGACTAGCACAAAACCGTACCACTAAAAAATTTTCCACCCCAAATATGTGAGGTTCGCCCCTAGAATTGGTAGGAAAAGCATCCATCTTTGGTGCTATGATGTGAGTACCGGTAGTATTTAGATTCTAGAACTTGCGTTAGGACCATCTCAAATCCACAAGTGAGACTACATTCGTGTAGTTAAGATTTACTACATGATAAGAGGCATTAGGATTAACCCATTGTTTTACACCCGTATATTTGTTATAATTACATTGACTTCATTGGTCAAGTAATTCTCCCACACCCTTTGCGTTGTATCCATTTTTGGTACACGATACCCCTAGTACACCCCTCCGAGCCTATCCTTTCGTTTCGACCTTTGAGCATCTTACTCAAAGTGAGAATTTGTTTACACCCCACTAAATGTACACCCAAATCGCCTTAGCCTACCTTGTATGCACCCACCTTTGGTGCATTATTGTGAAAACATTTGTTAAACCCTTAGTTAATTATCCGGTCAATTACATGGTTGCTAAGTTAAGTCATATCCTTGTACATATTGTTTTGGGACGATTGGGACTCATGGGTAAAGTACTAGTGTAATGAAGTAATGGGGAAGAACAACATTATTACCCCCATACGTGCTAAATATTTAAAAAGTACTCCAAGTTTTTCGATTATCTTAATTCGAGTCATTAGAATAGTGATTGTAAAGTTATGTAAAGATTCAAGTGTAAGGGGAATGCAAATCCCCTATGATGTATTATTTTGGATGGTAGGGCAAGAGTGTATGAAAAAAAAATCGAAAAATCAAGAAAAATACAAAAAAATATGAAAAAGAAAGAAGAAAAACATACGGACTACCATCCCGTTTCCTTTTATGTTCCTTTTTAGTTTTTGTTATTTCATTTTTAGACTAAGATTGAGTCGAGTCTTGACTTAAGCAACGATGTAGAGTGCATGTATTTGATCATGATAATTAACTCGCCACCACTAAAATACCCTTTATTCCAACCAAACCGTGTTATCATATCCCTACACCTTACGTTACAACCCTTTGGAAAGACCTCTTTGATAGTTTATCTTAGGTTCTTACGCCTAGTGGAGGAGTAATTGATCCTTTCCCAAGCCTATGGTAATCTATTTGCTATGACAGATAGTGAGTGTTATTTTCCGTTTCCATTTATGAGATTTAAACTTTATGACATTTGAGAGATGTGAGGTGCTAGTGTATGATTTCCGTGCTTGTTAGGATTAGGGTCGAATAACTATTTGTTGTAATTACTTTTATATTCGTGTTAAATGACCCTTAACTCATATTTTGATTGGAATAAAAGCTCATTTGCTTGAGGACAAGCAAATCTCAAGTGTAAGGGTATTTGATGAGACGAAAAGTGTTACGCTTTTAGGGGGTCATTTAAGCCCTAATTTGTATAAATGTGATCAAATATTNTTGTAATTACTTTTATATTCGTGTTAAATGACCCTTAACTCATATTTTGATTGGAATAAAAGCTCATTTGCTTGAGGACAAGCAAATCTCAAGTGTAAGGGTATTTGATGAGACGAAAAGTGTTACGCTTTTAGGGGGTCATTTAAGCCCTAATTTGTATAAATGTGATCAAATATTGCCCTAAATCGTTCCTTTTGTCATTTTAGGTACTTTTGAGAGGAATTCTGGATAACATGCATATTCGGACGTTTTTGGAGCATAAAAGTGATGAAGACGATAAAGTCTCAAAGAAGCTGGAAATTACAACCTGACGGCGTCAGGAGTCATAAGGTGACGCCGTCAGTAAGGATGACCAAAGAGTGGAATTCAATTATCAAACGACAGGCCAGAAAGATTTCAAGAATTTACACCTGACGCCGTCAGGTGTTAGAAGATGTAGGCCGTCACGTGTTAAGTTAAAGAGAGACGACCCAGAGAGTTTTACAAGCTGACCACGTCCCAAATGGATCTAGGCCATCCGAGAACCCTAATGGCGGCGAGCTGACGGCGTCAGGCCCTATAAGCTGACGCTGTCCGAACTTATTTTCTATATATATTTTCCAAATTTTCATTCATTATGTGTGGAACTTTGTGGAGAACTTTTAGGGCAAACCCTAAAGAAGAATTTCCTGTGACTTTTAGGGTTTCCAACCCTTGGAACCCTAGTGCTTAATTAAAGATAAGTCTTCACTTTAATTCAATCAATATGTCTATGTGTTGGTTGTCTATCTATCTTGCTTATCTTTTAATTAACATGAGTAGCTAAATTCTCTAGTGCTTGCTTAGATCTAATAAAACCTAACTATTAATTATTGGTTGATTGGTGTGTGTTGTTGTTTGTTGGGATGATTGTTTCATCGATGTTAGGCTCAAGAAAACTGGCCAACCTCCTTTATGGTAACGTGCTTGAACGTCTTGGGAAACATGTAGTCGAGGCATACTAGGCTATTAAGGTAGTATTTAACGCATGAGCCACTGTTTACAACCCCTATGGTTGTGCCGTGCATGGCATAGGGCGAGATAAGAGCTCATAGAATTGGAGAGATATGTATGCCACTCCATGAGTTATTAGGAATACACCCTTCATCCACACAAGTAACACACATATCAATTAACCGGTAAAAGATAGTTAGGGAGTAATGAAATCTAAGTAAACACAATTTTCTCCATATTGTTTTCACAACCACAATAGTTTAGATATTTATTTTATTTTAATTTGCATAAGTAGTAAACTTGGGTTAGTTGACTAGCAACTAATTCCGCCCTTCCTCTAAAAACCGAGATTTTACTTGCTTTCTAAAAAATATAAAAATACAAAAAGAATCTTCCTTCCACCTTTAGACCTATTAGAGTAGCTTTTCTATCCTAACGAACACTATTCCCTGTGAGAGAACGATCAATCCCCCGTACTTACCATTATCCTATACTACATCGGTCAGGTACACTGCCTGGTGGGGTTGTAAGCCTCTCGAGATCCCTCGAGAGGTAAAACCTGTTGTAAGGTCACAAAACCACGCATCAGTTATATAGTGCAGACCATTTTTTTGATGATACAATTGTTCGTACTGTTGTATATGACTGTGAGTAAGAAGAAGAACTCGAAGAAGAGAGTCGATCAAAAATGCAAAACGTTGAATGTAACATACCTTTTGATTACTTAAAAATGCCTCCTATAAACGAGATTTTTACCTCTCAAAAAGAGAAATCTAAACAACCATGGTACATTATAAAACCTTAAGATGTTACTTCCCCCGTAGTTCCCGTCAAACCAGTGGTGCAAATAAATGGTCCTTTACCAAGTCATGAAAAACTTCAACCTCTTCCCACTCGTTGTCGTGTACTTCGGTAATTTGACACGTTCAAGGAAGATATTGAAATTTTAGAACAAGCAATTGAACGCAACTCTCAAATAACAGTTTTCACTATAATTTCTCCTCATGAGAAAGAAAAACGAGAAGTGTTTCAACAACAGTTTTTACCTCATGTCAAACATTTGCGTCTATGTGCTAACCTCTGGGAACGAGAACTTCAAAAAGAAGTATCTTCTATGATGAATGTTTTTCAAGCAACTGAACAATCGATTTCAAAGCAAAAATGTTGAAACAAATTTTTACAAAAAGAAGCTGATCGACTCTTGGAACATGTTCTTAGTGCTGATATAATATATGTGGTTATGAATTCTTTTTATGAATCTGGTACTTCTATGCTTGTTGATGATCACTGTGATGATATTGAATTGTTGTCTAAACAACTTGAGACATTAAAATGTGAAAATGAGAATCTCCGACAACACAACGATGATGTGCAAAACAAACTTTCCAATGAGATTTTCCAACTGAACAAAAAGCTTGAATGGTGTCAAAACCAAAGTCTTGATTTCGAACTGGAATTGCAAAGTCTTAAAACTTCAACATCTTTTCAAAATGAAAATGAGAAATTAAAAAGTCAAATTTCAAAATATGAAAAGGAAATTGCAGAATTGCAAGAAGTTACAGACTATTGGCAAAAAAGTCGAGATGATTATCTTTATTTAAATAGAAAGCTTGACAGTGAAATTCAAGACAAAAAGCACATCATCATTGAGTTAAAAGAGAAAATACGTGAACTTGAAAAAGGAAAGTCTGCCAACACAAAAGTAGTTGCACCAGGAATGTACTCCTTAGATATAACCACTGTAGAACAAAACACTCAAAATTCTAATTCGTTCCTTCCACTTCTACAGAAATAGTTTCCACTCCTAGCGTTAGCAGATCCAAGCGTAAACGTATCCAAAGGAAGAATAGGATTTTGCAACGTAGAAGAGAGACACTAGAAGCCTCTGAAGTAGAAGACCACCTTAGGACTTTGAATAAAACTCATCTTGCACTAGATTTAGATTCTAATTTAGCAAATTGTAATCCTAATCTTTGTGTAACGAATGATGAACCTTTAAATGCTTTGAATGTTAATGCTTCATGTGTGTTTTGTCGTAATAGTATGTTATCTGGTGATCATTCTAAACGTACATCTGGCAGAAAATCTAGGCCCACTACTGCTTCTAAATCTGTGCTAGGACTTATGCCAAGTGTATTTTCTAAGAATGATGTAGTCACCCCTGTAGTTGCGAACAATACTCCTAGGAACATGCCATCACTTAGCAAATTTACTAAGAAGAAAGCACGATCTAGTTGGTATTGGCAACGTTGGTTACAAAGAACACATAACTTTAAATGGATTCCTAAAATTGTTAATCTGTGTGCTTCTAACTCAACGGAACCCACAACTTCTTTGGGTTCCACCCTTACCATTGTTCCATCGTCATCTCCTTCGTGTGATGCAGGTGGTTCAAATTGTTCTCTGGATTGTTGATAGCGGATGTACCCGACACATGACAGGCAATCTAAAACTGTTAAGAAACTTTGTCTCAAAGTTCATTGGTACTGTCAGATTCGGGAATGATCATTTCGCTGCTATTATGGGATATGGGGACTATGTCAGTGGGAATATTGAAATTAGACGTGTGTATTACATCGAAGGCCTCGGTCACAACCTCTTCTCAGTCGGTCAATTTTGTGATGGGGATTTGGAAGTCGTATTTCGAGAGAAAACTTGTTTTGTTCATGATTTACAAGGAAATGATCTCATGTCAGGCACTCGTGGAAACAGTCTTTATACCATCTCAATGTCCGACATGATTGCTTCTTCTCCCATCTGTCTACTATCAAAGGCTGAATCGACAAAATCCTGGTTATGGCACAAATGCATGTCGCATCTCAACTTCAAAACTATGACTGATCTTGCTCACCATAAACTAGTTGACGGTCTTCCAAGATTCAGATATGCAAAAGATCACTTATGTCCCGCTTGTGAACAAGGTAAAAGCAAACGTGCACATCTCAATTCAAAACCAGAACCTAGTACTGATCATGTTCTTCAACTTCTTCATATGGATTTGTGTGGCCCAATGCGAGTACAAACGATTAATGGGAAACGGTATATTCTTGTGATTGTCGATGACTTCTCCAAATGGACTTGGGTCTACTTTACTCGAAGCAAAGATCAAGCTCCAGCAATGATAATCACCTTTCTCACGAAAATTCAGGTTAAACTTCGCAACACAGTCAGAATAGTAAGAACGGATAATGGAACCGAATTCAAGAATCAAACTATTCGTTTATTTTGAGAAAGTTGGAATTCTACATCAAACATCGATTGCACGGACTCCCGAACAAAATGGAGTGGTCGAAAGACGTAACAGAACGTTAGTGGAAGCCGCACGAATGATGCTTATTAATGCTCAATTACCAGATTATCTATGGGCTGAAGCCGTCTCAACTACATGTTACACCCAAAATCGTTGTATGATCAATAAACGTCACAAAGTCACACCATATGAAATTGTTCACAAACACAAGCCTAACATTCAACACTTTCATGTATTTGGTGCTCTATGCTATCAAAATAATGATCGTGATGATCTTGGTAAACTTAAAGCAAAGGCTGACGTAGGCATCTTCATTGGATATTGTGAAAACTCTAAGGGATTTCGAATCTACAACCGTCGTACTAGGGAGATTCAGGAGACTATTCATGCTAATTTCGATGAGCTCACAGAAATGGCTTCTGAGCAAAACAGCTTAGGACCCGCAACCAACCGTCTTAACTTTCCAGATTCTCCAGCTGAACCATTGTCATTAACTCGTAAAAGAATTGGAAACGTTGTTTGCTCCTTTGTTCGATGACTCACTTGAGACACTTGCACCAGATGTATCCACTAGTTCCGCTGCTCAACCTGATAACATTCTAGTACCTGATACACCCGTTCCTACAACAACAACTGTAGAACCCGATGCACCTCCAATTGATTCACCAACAATAGACGAACAAACCGCTTCCAACACCGACAACCCAACTGAAGATCTGAATCAACCACAAGTACCCGAACCTCACTGGTACAAAAAGTTGGAACGGTGACGCCCAAAATGTGTGACGATAGGCATATAGTCACACACGGTTTTTTTCGTCGTGTGTCACCAAAAGTCCCGCCACCGTAGGTGGCATATGGTGACCTTGTTGAGTTCGTGACCATTGTCGTTGAAAATGAGTGACCAAAACCCGAATATGTGTGACGAATTATGCACTAATTTTGTTGAATTAATCATTATGTGTGACCGTAAACACTTTATAGTCACACAAATTTGTATGTTTATGTGGCCTTTTGTAATATTTAGTCACATAAATCGTGGTTTGTTTTTTAGTTAGTCACATACAATTTTAAAAAAAAGTGACCAAAAGTGTTAATAAGTGTGACCATATGCTTTTTAAAATCAAGTAAATGTCTTTTATGTGACTATTGTTCATCCAATGGTCACATAAATTTGTATGTTTATGTGGCCGTTTTTAATATTTAGTCACACAAAGCATGTTTGTTTTTTGAGTTAATCACATGAGCAATTTTTAAAAAAGTGACGCAAATAGTGGGCTTAACGTAAGCTGTGACCATGATGATTGTTTAGAGTGAAGAAATGTGTATTTTGTTGTGTGATAGTCTGCGTTCCCCCAGGACCAGGTAATGTTTTGTTTGATGTGACTTTTTGTAGATATTTAGTCCACACAAAGCATATTTGGTTTTTGGCATTTTAGTCATCAGTTGTACAATTAAGCATGAAAGTGGCAGAAAATCGTAGATAAGGGTGGTAGGACGATATTGTTGTTAAAGTGAAGAAATGGTTATTTTGTGGTGACTAGTTGATCATCCAATGGCCACATTAATGTTGTTATGTTGTGTGCCTTTTTGTAATTTTAGTCACCACGAACCAAATTAAGGTACAAGAGTGTACCAAATAGGGTGTTAGATAGTGTGACTATAGTGGCATCCCTTTTAGTCAGAATTTAAAAAATCTAGATTATATATCTAAAAGGAAATTCAAATATATGATCAAAACGAAGTTCAAATAGCAGATAAAATTGGATATGTATGTATAACTGAACCACGTATGACGATATCATATAAGCAGTACGTAACTTATGTAACCACACGTACTAACTTAGTAACTAGGAGGTGATGTAAGATAGATGGCACTAGCAGTATAATGGATCATCATTTCCATTTGGTTGAGTAGTTCTTGATCCACATAATTATTCTCCACCTTTTCTTTTGTCTTAGCACTCAATCTTGAGCTGTTGTAGTTGTGATGCAGCCTCTCCATCTCGACAAACCTCCCAGTTGCCTGGACAAAACTCTCATGAGCCTGAACAAAATATAACGTAACATGTAGAATAACTGGAATGCATAAAGATAAAGCTTACAATTTTTCTTCATCAAGAATGCATAGCCGCGGGAAGAGGTATTTCTAAATGTTGTTGTATGGAGGGTACCTGGAATAAAATATCAAAAATTAATACTCCAGGCCCGTGATATTTTCTCATAAGTCAACAAATGCCACCGGTGTCCCATATGTACTCTGCACCTTTAGCTTCAAATATCCAGGGCATCTGCAACATGACAATAACACCAACATATTCAGAGATTGCACTATGCTAAGTTCTAACTTTAAAGAAAAAACGTAAATACTTTTTCCCAAACCTTGAAAATACTTGAATTAGCTCTTGTTCTGTACAAGCTGGTCCCAAATTAGCCACAAATATTGTTGGACATGGGGGAGCTGATGAGTTTCGCTACATAGGAAATACTAATTAGCCAAAGTATTACTGACACCATATCATAACATAAATAATTAGAAATTTATCATATGAAACGTACAGATCTTGGACCACTGTTTGCAGCTCTACCATCAAAGCTTCCATGACTGAACAATGCAAGAAGAATCATATTAGAAAAGTTTATAATTTTTAATCCAACAACGCATGTCATATGTGTCCTTTCTTTTTTCCAATCAAAGAAATAAGAAATTGTGCTCAAGCAGTGCAATTGACCTTTGTGCAGATGGATAACCAATCGTGTTGTAAGCTGAATTACTCAATCCAGGCATGTGAACGCTGCCAACACCTGCTGGTGCCCAAGCATGTGCAAAACATGTGCAATGTGAGTTTCTAGAATAACGTGTTCACTACTCACTAGTTCACTGTATGGGCTGCTATGTCTATCATATATATTAGAAAATATCTGCGTGACCAACAACTAACACTAGGTGTTGTGTGAGCATCTTTATTAAACATGTTTTTGAACAACTAACACTAGGTTTTTGTACCAGAATCAGAAATGCCCCTTGAAAATGAAGCAGACCCTTTTGCTCTCTTGTCAGATCCGCGCCTTTCATCATCTAGTTGTAAAGTTAACCAAATTTCAACGGGTAAGTCCACCAAAACGGAGCGAAATGGTGGAAGTTTATAGCTAACAATATACCTGTTCTTGAGCGTTTAGACCTTGAATTTGATTCTGCAAGATCAATATGTAACTTTAAACCCTTTTCGAGGTCAAAGACCATCCCCTGAAAATGAAAATCAGTCATAGTCAAAAGGTATCTCAACACGATATGTATTCGAACTTTATGTTAACATGAAGATGACAACATATCGATTATTTACTTAAATAGCTCACTGCTCAAAAGAGAGTTCAAAAGAAAGCTGTGATAAGGGATAACTGTGTGTTTGCCTAAGCAATAACATAGTAACTATTAATACTGATAACCAGATTTTAAAATTATGACTTAACGTTAATTATTATCTTCGCCTACTATTGTGTTTCCGCAAATAGATTTGTAAGGATGATGTATGCATATAGAAATAAAAGTGAAGATCGCATTCATTAGTTAAGGATTTGATGCCAAGTGAAAAATAGATATATGACATCCTTTTGGTAGTGTTTAAGAACCAACCAACTTTGGGAGGGCTGTTTCGTCATACAATTTATGCGCCATTTTAATCAACTCATCAGGTGACTGCCAATATAAACCAATACCGGATCAATTACAATCAAGAGATCTAAACTTAATTAAGGAACTAAGATATGTAACTTTTGTGATATTAGCCTCCATATTCAAACTTTGATCAGTAGATGCATTATTTATATAGGGTAAACATAATCACGTTTCTATTTTGGATAAAAACTAAACTAGCCATAAACCCTTTAAATAATTCGAGTCAGATAATTAATTCCTTGATCTCATTTCTTAACAAATGTTTACCTGAGGCCTTTGTTTTGCGGCTTACTGATGAAGACAACCAGTTATTTTCACCTGGCGTAGCGTACTGAACATTTGTGGCATTGAAAATACCAATACACACACCAATATGGTCTTCTCTAGTAGGAGCCCAGTAGAACTTTTCCATACGACCGTCACGGATAAGGGGAGCATATAGTGTTGAGAAATCGTTTCCTGTGACGATGATGGGCACACGGGGGTTCTCCTCCTTGTTGTACATTCCAGAGAGTTGGACATTGGTTGGGTTATCAGCAATGTTCATGAGTGTAGCGTTAACCATCTGGTTTTTGATTGTGTATTGTGTAGTTCCACCCATTCTACCTGCACCAGCATCAAGATCGTTGATGAAAAAGCAGCACATTTTACCCTTCTTGATGATATCGGCTGCCTCACGGTAACGCTGTCTGATGAGCTTAGCTGGCTCTCCGGCGTTTCCACTTTCTAATTCTCCGGCACTCATCATGATAGGTCTGGTAAAAGTAAAAATACACCCATCAAGTCAGCATAATGCTATTTGACTGTTAAGGTCAATCTAGTAGACTTCTCGAATTCAAAATCTGACACTATTATTTGAGTTTTTACATATTAACAATTGTTTTAATGTGGCTTACATGACAAAGTATGACAATTCTCATTTTAATGATTCCTAGGATAATCATTGTATCTAATTTTGAATTTCAGATAGCATAAGGTTGATCAAAAGGTCGATATCAAGCTATTCGACTAAAAAGGTTAAACCATATGACATATCAATTTCAAAATCAATGCAAGTTTCTTGATTTTTTGTACACTCATGAATAGGACTACTTTAAACATAGCAAGTGTAAATATAAAAAATTGATCATTATATAGCATAAGCTAACTAAAAAGTCTGACTCTTTGAATGGAAACTTACGTGATTCCCATCTTGGCAAAAACAAGTTCACATTGGAAAGATTTTCCTTGACCCTTTCCTCCCCACACACCAAGAATTAGAGGAACCTTGATGTTGGGCAAAGTCATGAAGTTCTTGGTGATGTGAACAACAAGCTTGTCCATGAAAGCGGGCGCAATGTAAAAAAGTAAGCACCTTCTCTTCTAAATTGATCATTCTGTAGAACATATGCTACACGGCATCTCTACTAGTTGGGTTCCATGAATCCTGAGAAGATTATTACAAATAAAGTTAGAATTATAACTCACAACATCCAGTTAACAATTGTGAAGTCCCTCCCTAATGGATGCAGCACAAATCATTTCATCACCCCTCTCCAGATGAAGCATCTGATGGTTTAAAAGTGTTTTTTATTAGGTTTAATTCACAAAAACTAATAAATTGATTTACATTCGATTTTTTTTATATAATAGAGAAAAAAATAAAAATAATAATAACAGAACAAGATTAGGGTTCCATCTTACCAAATAAATGAAGAGGAGGAGAGAATAAAGAGGTGGCTGTGGTGGATTAGTCAAAACATAACCCAAAAACCACGAACCAAAACAATATTCACGATCTAAAACCGTCTTGTATCTTCTTGACCTAGCAAGGTAAGGAGGCATTGAAGCAATGTGGCGGTGCCCTGGTGGTGACGACAGTGAAGTGGTGGTGGCTGTAAAGGGAGAGAGAGAAGGCGTGTTATATTTTTAGGGTTGGGCTTATGTGAGGTAGATAATTAATGGTTGGCTGGGAAAGAGGCGTATGTTCTACTGTTCTAGGGAAGTGAGGGAGGAAGGCAATTTGATTTTGGGGAAAAAAGTGGGCGGTAGTAGTGAAAAAAATTTGATTTTGGGGAAAAAAGTGGGCGGGAGTAGTGAAAATATGTGAGGAGATATCAAAATTTGAGAAATAGTGTAAAATCAATTTATAAAACATTTGAACTATAAAAACAAAAGTGTGACCATATATGACATTTGGTCACACTCTTCAAGTGTGTGACATATATTTGTCACTCTTAAATGCATTTCGTGACTAATGCTTCAAAACTGAATTTTTAATTATCACACATTTCAAATTCATATGTGGCTAACTATTCACCAAAGAATAGTAGTCACGTTTATATAATGTGTGACAAACTTGACAATATGATTTAGCCACATACACAATTACTTCATGTGACCATATATCTATTTTGGTCACACTCTTCAATTGTGTGACATATATTTGTCACATATGTATATTTGTAGTGTGACTAATGTTTAAAGCTCATTTGCATCGGTCACACGTCCCAAATTAAACGTGACTAAATGATGGAAAAATATTTACCAGTTACCCTCTAGTCACATATATACACAAATGCGTGACAAATATTTTACGAAATGGTCACACAAATCGGATCAAGTGTGACTGTTTATTTAAGGTTGGTACATTTAGTCACGTAAAAATATTACCGTGTGACCGTTCAAAAACGACCATGTGTGACGAAAGGTCATTTTTGGCCTAGTGGAATCACCGAAGTGACCTGCTGTTAGGGCTGTTTGATGTTGACCCTGGCAGGATTTCCGTTCAATCATTCGAGAAATACCTAAGTAAATCCCTCATAAACGTTCAAGGCAGATTGCTAAGATCTGCGAAGGACTCGATAATTTACACTTAGTGTCCATTGATGCAAGACACTTAGTGTAGAAGATTTGTGTGTTCCTAAGAGATCTTTTATGTTATCTCGTGGCTCTAGACTCGATAAGTGCACATTTGGTTTCCTATGCGGAGGCATGGATCAGAGGGCCTCCTGTTTCAATATCAACCATCCCTATTAGACGATCGATAGATTACACTGGTTCCCTGTGAGAATGAAACAAAACATCTTTTAGAGATGCCTGAGTGGCTAAGAAGGTTTAGGTGCATTGCGTCACTGGGTTCAGACGTCTTTTATCTTCAATACCGGTGTCGCCTTAGCAACGACCAAGTAGCATATGAATCGAACCCGGTCGTCTGACCCATAAGGTTAAAATGGAGGGCTATTTCTTCACCCTTTTCATTCATTTTCTTTTTAATCTTCAACCCCTTCTTTACTCCTTTCATCTTTTTCTGTTTGTCTATATCATAACCTAAGGACTTCTAATTACTAGACTATTGGGATGTCCTTGGGAACCTGCAAAACGGTTATAGCGGTATCATAGGACGGTTTTTTCCTATCATTAGTCACCTTGTAACTCCATAACTATCCTATTGATACCTTTAAACCAAATCATTGAAAAATCTCTCAAAGTGTGTAAGAGTGAAAACTTTAGTTAACACTTTGAGGTTTTGGATTTTATATGAAATACTCCCCCTCAACATATGCTCATGATGATTTTCAGAAATTTGCATATGTGGAAAGAGTTGGCACTTTTTGAATTGATTCACTCTTAATAGTCATGTACCCGAGGGACACGTTTACGTTGCTTAGTTAAAGGGATGCATTATCAGCTTTTAGGTGATAACTAGCCCTAATAACTAACTTGATGTTGTTAACATTCCTAAAAGGACGTTAGACCCGTCAAAGTAAACAACTAGAAAGAGTTTCTCGAAACGGTACTTTCTAATCGGATAAATCCTTTCGAATTCAGACATTTGTTGTTTCGTCAATTCATGGGTCAATTCTGAGTCGAGCTCGTACGAGATAAGACTTTATGACATCATATTTTAATCACTTTCTTTTTCTCCCCCTCAAAAATAGCATATCAAATGTTGTTTTTGTAAACGATTTTGATTAAAATATGCCTTTTTGAGTCTTATGAGGAGCTATCAACAAGATTTGAAGATTTAAGAACGATGTTTTGTTTCAAGTACTCCCCCTCAACAAGTGATTACTTATTGAGGTGTAATACTTTTCTTTTGAGCAGATTTGAAAAATACTGAAAGGTTTGATTAAATCTACTCAAAAGTAAGAAGCTTTCGCTCCTTATATTAGGATTGTGGCACTGATGTGTACCACAGGGTCCTTTCATTACAAGGTGCGGGTTGTACACTGTTATGTGTGCACAAGCCTTAATAGTTACAAATCAAACAATATTAGAAACATATTGAAATTTTGGTACCAGAAGTATGGGAGTGGAGCTAAGCATCAAAGACTGTGAACTTTGGATTAGGTCGGCGAAATGTCAAGACCGGAAACGATGGTCGAACACCAATATAGCTTTCCAACCTTCTGATCTATTGTCGTCGATATAGCCTTTCTTCAATCGTATGGACAAAGTTTCTGATCATACGGCGTCCATTAGCTTTCCACCTCGTTGGTCTTCCCTCTTTCAGCCTTTTCTTTTCATCCTCCAACCTTTCTGCTAGCCCATTACGAACTCGTTGAAGTGTGACATCACAAAACTTAGGAATCTCATTGAACCGCATGAAATGAATATTGTTTTTGCTGTTGAGGTATGTGATTCCAAATGCCGGTTGTTGTACGAGAGAGTATTGTGACATCCCAGTGATTTCAGGAATCAGGAGTTGTGGTTCAGTAAGGTTGATGGTGTTCTGATAACTTTCTACTCCCAGCTGAAGATCTTCCACCCTTTCTTGAACAATTAATCGTCTGATGTGAAGTAGGAGAGATGCGATGAAGTTGTACTGTGTGTCTTGTTCAAAATTGAGTAGCTTTCCTTGAACTTTCAGTAGATACATATCTTCAATGTCGTTTAGGCTCAAATCAGGGAAGTCTGCTTCACAAAACTTGTACTTCTTCTCTTCTGTTCTTTTGACGATTATTTCTTTCATGAAGGCGTAGTTGAATTTCTTCTCTTCCAAGATCTCCAGTACAACAACAATACGCTGTGAGTTCTTCACATTTTCAGTCGACTTTAGATGAAGTCTGTGTGTATAGCCGAGCCTTCGTCTTTCAGGCCAATGTTGAATTCCTAGAAGAGCGTCTTTGTTGTATTCGACAACTGATTTGCAGTAGATTGGTGCGAGCTCTTCAATGTCTGGCAATTCATATCGGGCAGCTGGAATAGACAGTGTGAGTGAAGATGCATATCGCTCCTTGGAGGTCTCATGGGCAGTCTAGAGGTATCGAAAGTCATTATTGAAGAAGCGTCTGAATAGGATCTTTGGTTTTTCTGGAAAGCCATGTAGTGGTAGAGGTTTTGTCCAGTCGGTGAAGTAGGGTTTCTTCGTTTCAGTATCGACATTAGATTCAGGGTTAAGCCAGTCGAACGAGCCAGATAGTGCACAGGCTATGTTCTCCATGTAGTAGTCCAATTCAACCTTGTTTCCTGATCTTTTCTTGAGGAAATCCATGGCTTCACGATTGATACGCTTTAGCTCAGACTTTGACAACCTTTTAACTTGAAGGCCCGACATAATACTCTGAGTCATCTGCAAAGTATTACCCGGTAGTGGTTCGTCAGCCTCAAGTGGTGGTTGTGCCTTGATCATAGTAGTCAGCCAATCAGAGTCACGAGCTTCGTCCACATTAAGCCAAGAGAATTGAGTTGTCTGTTGTTTCTGCTTCTTAGTTCTTGAAGACCTTTTCTTTTCTTTAGTTTTGGTAGTGTCAGATGGACCGGCTTGAAATGAAGGAATTTCTGATTCTGGTATCGCTGTTTCGTTTCCTTCCTGAGTATCTAGCTGTTGAAGCTCGAAGGGTTCCTCTGATTGCTTTGGTGCTGACCTGGATGCTGGAGTTCTTTGTCTGGAAGGAGGAGCCTTAGAGGTCTTGCGGGGCTGGTGAGATGAAGATGGTTTGTCTGACTTCCTCGATTTCTTGCTTTTCGGATCAGAGTCAGGGTCATCATCTTGCCTTGGTCGTTTGTGTAGTCCAGCATCCACTTTGCAAGATTCCTTTGAGGCAATAGCTTGAAGAGCCTCAAACATTGTTGCTTCATCAGGTGTTTTCTGCTCCTTGTTCCTCAATTTTGCAGCTAACAAGTCTCGAAGTTGTTCGATAGGAAGTTGTTCGGGTGTTGGTGGAGGCTTGTCAGTTTTGAGGTAGAATGGAGTAGATTGAAGCATTCTTTCAATGGTTTGTTTGATTCTGTTGTTCAATGTTGTGTGAATCGGCTCAATAAGTGAAGACACAGCCGGCTTGACAGTTGCGGCGAGATTTTCATTCAGATATTCAGTTATGTAATTCCGGATCATCTCGTCCATGTCAGCTTGTAGTAGCTTGTTAGCCAGCTCACTATTATCCTGGAGATCTTTGACTTGTGATGTCAAAGTCTTGACCTGTTTGGAGAGCTTTCGAACTTGGTCCTTTAGATCTCCGGATGGCTGTTGTGTCTGTTTCCTCTTCTTCCTTGCCAGATCTAGAGCTTTCTTGATCCGCTTTGATGCTGTCAAAGCTGCTTTGCCTCCCTTTTTCTTCTTGTCTGATTTGTCTTTGGGTGTTTTCTTTGCTGGTGGTGGTGGTGAGTGATGTGATGATGAAGATGAAGATGACTTGTGCTCGTGTTCTGATGGAGGAGGTGAGGGATCCCTTGGAGGTGTTTCTTTTGGAGTCGGGGGATTCTTTGAAGATGAGTGCGGAGGACTGTTGATGAGTTCATCAGTGTCGAAGTGTTCTTCGTCTTGATCGAGTCCACGAAGCAATCTATCCGTCTCTTCTTTAGCTTTCCTCTGTATTTCCTCTTTCTTCTTAAGTTCGTCTTCAATCTGAACTTGAGCAACAAATTCTGGAGTGATGAGCTCAGTTTGTTCTGTTACAACATTTTCCTGTGTAGCTTCCGTCATCATTGTGTTATGTTGTACGGTTTCGGTTTGTGGAGCTACAGTGCTGCTTGAGCCAACCTCGAGTTCTTGAAGATTGAACGGTGTCAGATGAGGTTGTGGATGTTGAAGATTTAGAAGCATAGCTTCCCTGAGGTCTTTCTCCTCT
This sequence comes from Artemisia annua, assembly GCA_014162995.1. Classification (NCBI taxonomy): domain Eukaryota; kingdom Viridiplantae; phylum Streptophyta; class Magnoliopsida; order Asterales; family Asteraceae; genus Artemisia; species Artemisia annua. The sequence goes on along the minus strand of LBNU01036609.1, from coordinate 164,619 downwards.
TGCTTCTTTTCAGCCCTGGTGTCGACGATGATACTTTTGAGTTTCCGCTTGTCAACCAGTGGCTCTGCAGTTGGTTCATCTTCTGCTTCTTCATTATGTACAGCATTACTTGGTTCATTGATTGTTAAGCTTGTACCTTTTCTTTGTTCCTTCTCAGCAGTTTCCTTGCTCAATTGTTTAGTCAGTGCAAGCCCTGGAAACTCTTCTTCTTCATCAAGTTTTACTTCTTGGTCATCTGGAGCCCTTGACCTTCTTACATAGTCTGCTTCGTCATCAGATTCGGTGCCGAACTCAGAGTCGGTTTCCGTTTTGGATGATGAAGTTGACGGTTCATCCCGAGGAATCAGCTTGTGTGCAGCTTTCCTTTTTGGTCTGGTGGGTGGCTTTTGAGCAGGCTTTGGTTGTTTGGAGGTTGTAGTACTGCTCGAGCTGCCAGATTTGGCACCCCTTCTGCTTCGAGTACGAACAATAGAAGCTGGTTCCTCTTCTTTCTCCGTGACACCAACTTTCTCTTCCCTGAATGCTTTGTCGTAGATCTTGAAATTCTGAGTCTTTCTGATCTCATCATCCAAGAAGTGACAAAGGACATCTTTGGATCTTCATTCATTGCTTCTCTTGGTTCAGTCCTGTCTAGCAACCTCTTGAGGAATTCTGGTGTCTTCTCAATCAAGTATGTTATAAGTAGTTTGGTGAATCTGATGAAGGGTATCACTGTTCTATCACGATCCGTGTGAATGTGATGAAGCAGATCCCTCATTATTGGTGCTGCAAAGTTGATCGGAGTCATAGTCATCATTCCCCAAAATACTTGCATGTGTTCCAGCCTCGGATGCTCATGACCACTCCTTCTTCCTGAAATGGATCTGACAATCAGCATGTAGAAGGTTCTCCATGGTTGAGGCAAATATTTGACATTGAACTTTGACAGGAGTGTGAGTGATTCATTGTCAGGAATGTCATATCCAAGATCAGTGAAGTAGTCCAGGATTTCCAGTTCAGACAGCATGGGATGATATTCATCATAAGTTGGTAGCATGAGTGCTGCACGAAGAGTATCGTAATCAATGTTGTATTCTTTGCGTTCCAGCTTGACAGTGAAAGATCTGTCGTCCAAGTTGGCCTTAGCAGAATGCCAGAACTGATGGATGTAGAAGGTTGGTACTGAAGCTGATTTTGTGAGCAGTGGCTTGCAAGGATGAGCCAGAAGAATGTTCTTGACAATCTTGCATGTGTCATCTGGTATGCTCAGTTTGTTGAAGTCGATGCGAAGATTGTTCTGGTCAAACTTGACGTTGTAGTCTGAAGGGAGGAATTCACCAAGTGTAAGTAGTGGGAGGTTCTGTTGTTGTGGAGCTGATTCAGATTGTTGAGCCATTTGTGTTCTGAAAGTGTCATGTCATGAAATCAAACATCCAGATACGTTAGTTATTAGTCCGAGTTCACGTTTGATATTCAAAGACATACTTGATGCAATCATGGTTTTTTGGTTAATTAACGTGTGACTAATGACGGTATTATTATTTAACATGTAACATAGATGATTACAGCACATAAGTTATATGGTGACATGTTAATTAACACTACACAATCACAAGTAAACTAACGTTCTCACAATATACATATACATGAGAATTCATTCATGATACAAGTTTTCAAAATTTTACAAACATATGAATACTCAATAAGTATGATGTACATGATCTTGATAATATGTCCCACAAAGTTTTCGAAAGCTATCACAAACAAAGATCTCGAAAGTTTTGTGGACAAAAAGATTTCGAAAAATTTCCAAGGAAAGATTTCGAAAAAGTTACTGTTCACAAAAGATTTCGATAACTTCATAGTAAAAGATTTCGAAAAACTTCTGTTCACATTTTCTCGATAATGTCTGAAAAAATCTCGAAACTGTGTTTTCTCAAAAACTTTAATGAGATATTTCGAAATCTTCCAAGATTTTCTCGAAAGAGAAAAGATCTCGAAAATTTTGAAAGATCTCGAAAAAGTTTTTGAGAAAAGATTTCGAAAAATTTTCTCGAAAAAATTTCTTGAAAAATTCTTATACAAGAATTTTTCGAAATCTTTGAAGTCGTACGTTTTTGTGAGAATTTCTTGTATCTTTTGAATGAAGCCTGTATTTAGATAGATAATCGACAGTTAGAATCACAAATAGGCAACACATAAAAGATTTCGAAAGACAACGAGACATGAAATTATCTAGAACTTTATTCACGAGAAATCATGAAGTGAAAACACACAATTACATTAATTAACACATAATAGAACACATCTTGACAGTTTAATTAGGCTCAAGAACACTCAAACGAAAAGCCCTAATTATGAACATGAACCCTAATTATCTAGAACATGCAATTTGATGTTTTGGTATAATTAACAAGCATAGGCAAGTTCTAAACATATAAACAAACAAATCCCACCAATAATATCAACAAAATCATTACACATTCATAAAAAACCCAAATTGGCTTAAACCCTAGATTTCGAAATCAATCCTAACGTCTAAACTGTTGTAATTAGGTAATAGGGACATGATTATATGACGTTTAAACACAAAAGCCCTATGATTTCTAAACCTAAAACAAATTTATACGCAAGGGACGAAATTATCGAAAACCCTAGTTCTTAGAATCCAAATTACACGAAATTTAGCCATCTAAAATCTAATTGTTTGAAAACCATATCTTAGAAAAGCTTAAAGAACATGAATTCACTTACGGTTTAGAGATCAAGAACACGGTTTAAGAGTTTGATTTTGAGCCGTGAGATGAAAGGGGGTGTTTGTTTTTGGATTTTGATTTTATGAAGAAATAAAAAAACGGGGGGGGGGGGGGTTTGTTTT
>LBNU01036609.1:137915-160733 GCA_014162995.1 Artemisia annua | reverse complement strand
GAGTTTGATTTTGAGCCGTGAGATGAAAGTGGGTGTTTGTTTTTGGATTTTGATATTGTAAAGAAAAAAAACGGGGGGGGGGGGGGTTTGTTTTGTTTAAACTTTTTGAAAGTTTTTTTGCATATTGGCAAATTTGGTCCCTTAACTACTAACTTAACCAAATAACATGTCCTAATGACTTAATTTAACAGTTAATGGTAAGCTAATAAGGAAATAAAAGTGAAGAAAGAAATGATACGAGGTAACCTTTGACGTTCCACCATTGCAAAGAAACATTATAACATTAAAGAAATATGCAAGTACACATGTTTGCACAAGATTTTGAAATTTTGAAGAACATTTTCTCCCCCTCAACACTTGGTGTGAAAATTTTGAAATTTTTGATAAACCAAAGTGTTGACGAAGATGGTGTACATGCATATGAAAAACATAAGAAATTGTAAAATCTTTTTGGACTTTTTGATTTTTTGATTTTGTATTTTGTTTTTGTAAAATATTTACAAAGATAGTTTTGGTATTTGACTCGGTTAATTGTTTTCAAGAAAAGATTTAAGATCATCCGGAGTCAAACACCGCATACCAATCCGGTGAACTAGCTCAGTAAACCTTCCAGGGGGTAGTGGTTTTGTGAACAAGTCTGCCAGTTGGTATTCTGTACCCACAAAATATAACTCAATTGTACCCTTTTCAATATGCTCCTTGATGAAGTGATAACGGAGATCAATGTGCTTATACTTTGAATGCAGAACCGTGTTGCATGAGATTGCTATCGCACTTTTCGAGTCACAATACATTGGAATCTTGTTGAATAAGTAACCGTAGTCCATTAGCTGTGTACGCATCCAAATGACTTGTGCACAACAGGCAGACATGGCAACGTATTCAGCTTCTGTAGACGAAAGTGAGGTGCAATCCTGCTTCTTTGATTGCCAAGACACGAGTTTATCTCCAAGAAACTGCAAACCACCAGAAGTACTTTTGCGTGTATCCATACACCCTGCATGATCAGCGTCTGAAAAAGCTATTAGTTCAAAACCGGAATCCTTCGGATACCAGATCCCCAAGTTAATGGTTCCCTTTACGTATCGAAGGATTCTCTTAGCCTCATTGAGGTGACGTTCAGTAGGACTGGACTGATAGCGAGAGCACATAAATACAGCAAATACAATATCCGGTCTACTAGCGGTGAGATACATCAGTGACCCAATAATACTTCAGTACTTTGTGGGGTCAACTGGTTTCCCATTTGGATCCGCATCTAACTTAGTTGTGTTAGCAATATGAGTATTGTAAGTATCACAACTGGTCATTCCATGTTTCTTAATTATCTCGAGAGCATATTTGGAATGATTGAGGAAAATTCCACGGGGTGACTGATGAACTTGTAGCCCTAAGAAGAACGTAAGTTCACCCATCATTGACACTTCAAAATTTTGTTTCATTAATCTGGCAAAAGCGTTTGAGTACTTTTTGTTTGTAGAGCCAAAAATAATGTCATCGACATATATTTGCACAATTAAAACATCTTCCCCGTGTTTTTGAATAAACAAAGTTGGATCTAGTAAACCTTTAGTGAAAGAATTAGCAATCAAGAAAGCAGTAAGTTTATCATACCACGCCCTGGGGGCTTGTTTGAGACCATAGAGAGCCTTCTTAAGTCGGTAGACATGATTTGGGTGCTCTGGGTCGACAAATCCTTCTGGCTGACTGGTATGTGCTATTTTACACATACTTTTGACCTTAGTTTAAGTGATAAAAAGACCAAAAACTAACGTTAAACGCCAAAGATATCGTGTTTTTGTGTTTGTGACTGTGCAGGAAAGGATATTGCAAAAACGACATCAAAAGCAACCAAAAAGCCTAAAACGAGCACGAGATTTGGAAAAGAGTTTGAAAGTGAAGCCGAAGATGATATTTGCTTAAGAAAAACCCGTGACGACGAATTTATTTCTTAAAGGCTCGAGAAAACGAAAGAGATGCTTAATCGAAGTTCAAAGCTAATTATTATGATAAGCTTCACAAATTCGAGCAAGAGATCACTTTTACATCTTTGAAGACCTTTGGAAGACACGTCAACACGCTACCTCAAGTTACAAGGACTTAAGTTTAATTTTTAAAACGTTTAGTAGTGTGTAATCGAAGTTTACTTGTAGTTTTCATGAACAATCAAAGTAGAGGGGCTTAAACGTACACGATGTAAAAAGGATGCCTCCTTGGATCCTTTAAATAGCACCCCATGGCTTCATTTTGAAGCAAGTAGATTTTAGTCTTCATTTTTATTTTAGTCTTCATTTTTGTTTTTAAGTTTTTATTAGTGTAAGTTTTATATTAATGCATCTTTAATTTTCCATGTCTTAATCTTTCTTTCAAGCTTATTGTCTTCATCTTAAATTATTCTTGTTTAATCTTTACAAGTTTAATCTTAATCTTTCCTTTAAGCTTATAATAGTTCTCATCAACTTTGCATGGTTTTTGTTTAAGTCGAATAATACAACTCATGGGCTAGGGCTTGTATCCAAGTCGTGGCTTATTGAGCTTATTTACGAGCTTATTTAGTTTTTAAACATCTTCTTTATAGAGTTTTTTGTTAAATCTTATTAGGCTTTAATCTTTGTATTTATTTTGGGTCGAATCATACTAGAAATAAGTTAGGGCTTGTAACTAAGGTTGCAGCTTATTTAGCTTATTTAAGCTTATTTAGCTTTTCAAATTTGTTTTACATTTAGTTTATATTAGTTTTTCAATCTTTTTGTCACATTAAAAGTTAAGTCCAAGTACTTTTATTTTAGGGTTTAGCGAGTTGCATTCCAAAACCTTGCGAGTATCAAATATTTGCCTAGCCCTGCGAGTATGGACATGTTCATGTTTGCGAGTATGAGGTTTTTCCTGGTTCAGCGAGTATGAAAGTTACATGTTAGCGAGTATCATATTGTGTGTATCTAGCGAGTAAGCTACAATCCTTTGCGAGTATCACTTGGCAAAGAAAAGTTTAGCGAGTTTGACACTTAATAATTGCGAGTATCAGTTTCTAAAAGATAGCGAGTATGGTCATGTTGCAAAGGCTAGCGAGTATGGCGTTCTTCTTGTCCTTAGCGAGTATGAATTCTTTTTGTACTTGCGAGTATGGTTGTGTCTTTGGTTGCGAGTATGAACCATAAGTACTTTCTAAAATTGCGAGTTTAGTCATTTCATTAGTTTACGAGTTTGGAGTCTTGTATGTTAGCAAGTATAAGTCTAAGTTTTTAACGAGTTTGAGTTTTAACTAGAGTCGTCTTCTATCTATTTCTTTCATAAGTCGAGTTAGACTTTTATTTGCCTCATCGTTCTTTCGAGTGAGGATTTCTTTTAGTTCTTTTCTAACGTTACTCCGTCGAATTTTTCTTATAGTCTTTTTAAACTTAGTTTATTTTATTTGTCAACTTAGCTTATTTTCTTTTAAAAGCTTTTCATTTTACTTTTCATTTATTAAATCTTAAAAAGCCAAAAATATTTTACATTCTTTGTTTATTTCTCTTTCTTCTAATTTGTTCAATCTTTCTTTCTATCTTTTATGTTATCTTTTCTCATTTATTTTAGTTTCCTTAAACATGTTTTTACTTTCATTAAGTTTTAAACAAAGTTTCGTAGTGTAATCAAAAACAAAACATCATCTTTTGTAGATCCCAATTCGTAGACGGTTGTTGTAGTATGGATCTTTAACCTTTAACTTGTAAAGGGTTTAGCAACTTCGGATAAATCCTAAGCTACTAAGTGGAATTCTACCTGTAACTTTAATGAGTATGCGGAATCTACTCAGTAAGGCTAAGAAGAACACGAACAATAAGAATAGCAGAACACAATAATAATATCAAACCAAGCCTCAATATTATTAATACGATCACTCTTAATAGTGATAGGGTTTTACAACCTTGAAGCTATGAACTAACTAACTAATAATATGTGGAACGTGTATATTTGTGTGTGTCGATATTTTTCTACACCAAACATACGTGCCTATCATCTCTTTATATAATAGAGATGCTAGGGTTACAAACTTATCCTACAAGTAAAACAATATCTTCTGTAATCTTCTAATAAAGATAAGTATTTTGCATGTACTCCACCAGCTTGTAGAATCTTCATTATGCATATTTAGTCCTTCAATTATCTTCATTGAAGCATATGTAGTTTTGTTGTATCAAATCACATATACACGATTGTATATGACCTAACAATCTTCCCCTATTTGATATTACAAAACTATCTTCATGAATTCAGCAATCTTCAATGATGATAATCTTCAAACCCATTGTTTCATTCTTGTATTTATTTTGCCTTTTTAATGATGACAAAATAAACAAAGTCGTGTACGAACTTCCCCTTAAATAAAGAAGTTGAGATGTAATCATCTCCATGAATGAAACAAACACACATAAATAAGCTGCAAATAATCTTCATGTTAACTTCTTCCCCTTTTTGTAATCATCGAATAGGGAACTTGTGAAGATAAGCAACTTGTATACACACAAACATACTGTCAAGATATGTTGATCAACACCCATCTCAGCTTCCCCTCACTGCTTGTAAACCATGAATATATATTGAACCATAAAGCTCTTTACGCATCTCCATAACTCACAACAGTACTTTTAATAGCACTAGCAGTACTTTGTAAAAACAATACCTTGAGCAGTACTTTGAGAAGCTAGAGCAGTATCTTGAAACAACCGGGCAGTACTTTCAAACGAACAGCAGTACTTTGGATAACAAGAACAGTACTTTCAAAATTTTCAGCATCAGTACTTTGAAATTGAGAGAGCAGTACTTTCTTGTGAGGGATCAAGCAGTACGTTGAGAGCAACTTCGAGCAGTACTTTCAAATAAGAGCAGTACTTTTCAAACAATGAAGCAGTACTTGGATAAAACTTGGAGCAGTACTGTGAAATAATTTCAAACAGTACGTTGTTGAAGTAGCAGTACTTTGGTTCACGAGCAGTATGTTGAAAAATAAGCGTAGCAGTACTTTGAACGCTACAGGGCAGTACTTTGGAAAAATACTCGAGCAATACCTTGAAACAAACGAGCAGCAGTTCCTTGGAATAATGAATGAGCATTACAAAGTATAGTGTAGCAGTAGTCACATGAATAGATTTACTTCCAATGTTGGCCTACCATCAGCACCTTAAAACCCTTCGTAGCAGTAGAAGCATAATAGCGTACCAGTAGCAACACAAACCAATTAACAGCAGAATCAAATATTTGTAACCCCACGCTCTGATCAATTAATACTTCTGTCCTTCGACTATAGGAGGTACGAGATAACAATGATCACTCAATCTTACTAGTGACCAATCATTAACAAAACACCATTGACTCCACGTGAATAATAAATCAGTACAAAACGAATTCATCTATCTTGACCAAAAAAAAAATCCACCGTCCCACGATTGATCATAAAAAGAATATTAAACGTAGACTTAACAATCGTTGATGATGAATAAACTTCGTATTATGGTTGCCAATAAAATCTTTATCAAACCAAACTTCAATCCCATAAAAGAGATCGCAACATTAATTACTCCCACAAACCGACTACTTCTGACCCATAAACAATTAATTAGTACGAGAATAACTGAATTTAATAACAGTTTGCACCGGCCCATGATTGAGAACAAATTAATGTATAACCCCTGATCCAATAAAGTCTTCATTGACCAACAATCACGTGTCCATATCAATGCTAACTTTGTCGACTTTATCGAATTCAATAAACACAAGTCGATAATACCATGATGACAAACTTAAATAACTTCTCCATTTTTTTTTTATTGTCATCAAATTCGAAACAGAAAGATTCAATAATCTAAGAAAAACTTTAAAACTCGATTACTTCAAAAAGTGATTATACCTTTCCTCGACAATGATTCTTCGACAACTTTTCAATAACCGTTTTCTTCGACAGTAAACCTTGTAAATCCTAGATCACGAGCTAACCTCTGCTTCTCTTTTCTTCATAAACACGACACCATACACCATAGCAATTCTCAATCACCCACTTTCTATGAATTGCTATGCACACAACACATTAAGAATTAATGCTTTTTGAAGTCCCAAGCCAGAATAGACTTGAATCTTCCATAAGCATCAACATAATCATATCCTGTTAAGGTCTTTGATGGATTCTTCTTTTCAGAAACATCTAATTCTTCTTGTTTAGGTTTCCAAACCCATCTAGCTGAAGCCTTAATAACATTAACCTCGGATTTCAACCTAGTAGTTCGTTCTTTTGGCCGAGCAGTACTTTGAGATAACCTATCAGTACTTTGAGAAAGTACTGATCTTGTCACTTTAGGCTTAGCAAGTTGTTTTAATCCTTGTTTAGTAAGTACTGCTGATGGGTTAAAAGACCTTCGTTGTTGAGGATATTTAGAATCACAAGAAAAATTCTTATGATTAATCCTCCTTGAATTGTTCCATACCTGCTTTTGATCACTAACTGGTTTCTTGTGTTTACATGTATACTGCAGATGATCAAAACTTCCACAAACATAGCAAGCTTTATTCTGAAACTCAAAATTCTTCCCTAGTTTTTGAGTTATCATCCCATTCCAGTTTCTTTGATTACCTCTAGGACTATAGTTGTTTTTCCTAGGGTTTTTATCAGACTTTTTGTGACTTTTAACAGGTTTGGTTTCTAAAGGTTCAGCAAACTTCACAGACTTCAAGTTCTTTTTCTTTTTAACCTTTGAAAAACCTTCAGGAACTACTTTATCATCACGTTCAACCCAATCTTCAATGATGACCTTATTACTATCAATCTTATCAGTTTGTGTAGGTGATTCTAGTGTATCATTCTTCTCACCTAAACATTCACTTTTCACAGATTCACAAGATTGATTAGATTCATTCAAACTAGCAAGTTTTTGTAAAAGATCATCCCTTTCCTTGGTGAGTTTTTCAACTTCTGATATCTTACAACCTAACTTCCAATCACTCAATTTTAATTGATACTCTAGTTGGTTGTACTTATCTGTCCAAGCTTCTTCATTCTCTTTATAAACAAGAACTTTAGCTTCTACTTCTTCTAGAGTAAATATATACCCTAGTTTCTCAGACCTAGTTGTTCTATGATTCTCTTTTTCAAGTTCAAGATCTTTAAGCAAGGTTTGATAAGAAGTATGACAGTTAACACAGAATTTTACCTTCTTGGTTGGATCACTGGATGATGTGTAAAAAGTGGCCATCACTGCAAACTTCACTGGATCAGTAATCGTTCTTCTTATGTAGAATTTCCCCCTGGCGACTGATACCACGTGTAGATCCCAATTCGTAGACGGTTGTTGTAGTATGGATCTTTAACCTTTAACTTGTAAAGGGTTTAGCAACTTCGGATAAATCCTAAGCTACTAAGTGGAATTCTACCTGTAACTTTAATGAGTATGCAAATCTACTCAGTAAGGCTAAGAAGAACACGAACAATAAGAATAGCAGAACACAATAATAATATCAAACCAAGCCTCAATATTATTAATACGATCACTCTTAATAGTGATAGGGTTTTACAACCTTGAAGCTATGAACTAACTAACTAATTTATGAAACGTGTATGTTTTTGTGTGTCGTGGTTTTCTCTACTCCAAACATACGTGCCTATCATCTCTTTATATAATAGAGATGCTAGGGTTACAAACTTATCCTACAAGTAAAATAATATCTTCTGTAATCTTCTAATAAAGATAAGTATTTTACATATACTCCACCAGCTTGTAGAATCTTCATTATGCATATTTAGTCCTTCAATTATCTTCATTGAAGCATATGTAGTTTTGTTGTATCAAATCACATATACATGATTGTATATGACCTAACATCTTTTAAACCAATTCACATCACATAACTCACGATTTTGAGTGACAAGATCAATTCAACCCTCGTTGGGACAACGATCCGTGGTTTACAAGCTTGCTTGCTAGATTGCGACGATCACTGACTAACGTATACCTCCTCACGTAGTTGACTGTTCAGAAATGCAGTTTTCACATCCATTTGATAAACGGCCATGTTTTTGTGAGCAGCGTATGCTAAAAATATTCGAACAGCTTCGAGTCTAGCCACTGGTGCAAAAGATTCCTCAAAGTCAATTCCTTCCTCTTGAGTATATCCTTTAGCTACCAAACGTGATTTGTTACGAATAACATTGCCTTCTGCGTCCAACTTGTTTTTCCAAATCCATTTTAGCCCAATGACATAAAATCCATCCGGTCGTTCAACTAATTCCCAAACTTCAAGACGTTTGAATTGGTTGAATTCCTCTTGCATTGATTCAATCCAGTTGTCGTAAGTGAGAGCTTCTTTAATATTTTTCGGTTCTTCATGACTAACTGTTAGAGCATAAATGCAATGTTCGGCATCGGAGTGAAGTTTTTGTCTAGTCATAACTGGAGCTGTTGGATGACCAATAATGTTGACAATTGGATGGTCACGAGTCCAATGATGTGTTGAAGGGTGAGGGTTATGAAACTGCTGCATATTAGTTGGTTCCAAGTTGCGTGTTGACGACTCAGCAATATCAGAAAGGTTCGGAGTCGGAGCAAACGGATTGAAGAACGCATTTGGATCATAATTTGCAGGTTCGGGTACTTGTTGTTGGTTCAGATCTTCAGTTGGGTTGTCGGTGTTGGAAGCGGTTTGTTCTTCTATTGTTGGTGATTCAGTCGGGGGTGCATCGGGTGTTACTATTGTAGTTGTAGTAACCGTTGTATCAGGTACTTGAATATTATCAGGTTGAGCAGCGGAACTAGTGGATACATCTGGTGCACGTGTCTCAAATGAATCATCGAACAAAGGAGAAAACAATGTTTCCAATTCTCGACGAGTTAGTGACAACGGTTCAGCTGAAGAATCTGGAAAGTTTAGACGGTTGGTTGCGGGTCCTAAGCTGTTTTGCTCAGAAGCCATTTCTGTGAGCTCATCGAAATTAGCATGGATAGTCTCCTGAATCTCTCTAGTACGACGGTTGTAGATTCTAAAACCTTTGGAGTTTTCACAATATCCAATGAAGATACCGACGTCAGCCTTTGCCTTAAGCTTTCCAAGATCATCACGATCATTATTCGGATAACAAAGAGATCCAAATACATGAAAGTGTTGTATGTTGGGCTTTCGTTTGTGAACAATTTCATACGGTGTGACTTTGTGACGTTTATTGATCATACAACGATTTTGGGTGTAACATGCGGTAGAGACGGCTTCTGCCCAAAGATAATCTGGTAATTGAGCATTAATGAGCATCGTTCGTGCGGCTTCCACTAACGTCCTGTTGCGTCTTTCGACCACTCCATTTTGTTCGGGAGTCCGTGCAATTGATGTTTGATGTTCAATTCCAACTTTCTCAAAGTATGCACGAAGAGTTTGATTCTTGAATTCAGTTCCATTATCTGTTCTTACAATTCTGACTGTGTTGCGAAGTTGAACCTGAATTTTCGTGAGAAAGGTGATTATCATCGATGGAGCTTGATCTTTGCTTCGAAGAAAGTAGACCCAAGTCCATTTGGAGAAGTCATCGACTATCACAAGAATGTATCGTTTCCCATTAATCGTTTGTACTCGCATTGGGCCACATAAATCCATATGAAGAAGTTGAAGAACATGATCGGTACTTGGTTCTGGTTTAGAACTTAGATGTGCACGTTTGCTCTTTCCTTGTTCACAAGCGGGACATAAGTGATCTTTTGCATATCTGAACCTTGGAAGACCGTCAACTAGTTTATGGCGAGCAAGATCAGTCATAGTTCTGAAGTTGAGATGTGACATGCGTTGGTGCCATAACCAGGATTTTGTCGATTCAGCCTTTGAAAGTAGACAAATGGGAGAGGAAGCTGTCATGTCGAACATTGAAATTGTATAGAGACTGTTTCCACGTATGCCGGACATCAGGTCATTTCCTTGTAGATCACGAAAAAAGCATGATTTCTCCCTGAATGCAACTTCCAGGTCACCATCACAAAATTGACCGACTGAAAATAGATTGTGACCGAGGCCTTCAACATAATAAACACGACTAATTTCTATATTCCCACTGACATAGTCCCCATATCCCATAATTGCAGCGAAATGATCATTCCCGAATCTGACAGTACCAATGAACTTTGAGACAAAGTTTCTTAACAGTTTGAGATTGCCTGTCATGTGTCGGGAGCATCCGCTATCAACAATCCAGAGAAAAATTTGCACCACCTGCATCACATAAAAGAGGCGACGATGGTACAATGGTAAGGGTGGAACCCGAAGAAATTGTGGGTTCCGTTGGGTTAGAAGCACACATATTAACAATTTTAGGAATCCATTTAAAGTTATGTGTTCTTTGTAACCAACGTTGCCAATTTCAACTAGATTTATCCTTATTCTTAGTGAATTCGCTCAGTGATGGCATGTTCCTAGGGTTACTGTTCGCAACTAGTGGGTGGATTACATCATTCTTAGAAACTACACAAGGCATAAGTCCTAGCACAGATTTTGAAAGATTAGTGGGCCTAGATTTCCTGCCTGATGTACATTTCTTAAAACGAGATAAAAGAGAGTTCGCAACACATTTAGAATGATCACCAGATAACATACTCTTACGACAAAACACACATGAAGCATTAACATTCAAAGCATTCAAAGGTTCATCATTCGTTACACAACGATTAGGATTACAATTTGCCAAATCAGAATCTAAATCTAGTGCACGATGAGTGTTATTCAAAGTCCTAGGGTGTTCTTCTACTTCAGAGGCTTCTAGTGTCTCTCTTCTACATTGCAAAATCCTATTCTTCCTTTTCATACGTTTACGCTTGGATCTGCTAACGCTATGAGTGACAACTATTCCTGTAGAAGTGGAAGGATCCATATTAGACTTATGAGTGTGTTGTTCTACATTGGTTATGTCTAATGAGTACATTCCTGGTGCAATTACTTTAGTGTTGACAGATTTTCCTTTTTCAAGTTCACGTATTTTCTCTTTCAACTCAATGATAATGTGATTTTTATCTTGAATTTCACTTTCGAGCTTTCCGTTTGAATAGAGATAGTTATCTCGACTCTTTTGCCAATAGTCTGTAACTTCTTCCAATTCTGCAATTTCTTTTTTATATTTTGAAATTTGACTTTTTAATTCCTCATTTTCTTTTTGAAAGGCTGTGGAAGTGTTAAGACTTTGCATTTTTAGTTCGAAATCAAGACTTTGATTTTGACACCATTCAAGCTTTTTGTTGAGTTGAAAAATCTCATTAGAAAGTTTGTTTTGCACATCATCGTTGTGTTTTCGGAGATTCACATTTTCATCTTTTATTGTCTCAATTTGTTTAGACAACAACTCAATATCATCACAGTGATCATCAACAAGCATAGAAGTACCAGATTCATAAAGAGAATTCATAATCACAGAAATTATATCAGCACTAAGAACATGTTCCAAGAGTCGATCAGCTTCTTTTTGTAAAAATTGATTTCGACGTTTTTGTTTTAAAATCGCTTGTTCAGTTTCTTAAAACACATTCATCATAGATGAGACCTCTTTTTGTAGTTCCTGTTCCCAGCGGTTAGCACATAGACGCAAATGTCGAGCAATAGGTAAAAACTGTTTTTGAAACACTTCTCGTTTTTCTCTCTCATGAGGAGTAGTAATAGTGAAAACCGTTATTTGAGAGTTGCGTTCTATGGCTTCATCTAATCGTTCAATATCTTCCTTGAACGTGTCAAAATATTGAAGTACACGACAACGAGTAGGAAGAGGTTGAAGTTTGTTATCGTTTGTTAAAGGACCGTTTATTTGCACCACTGGTTTAATAGGAGCTACATAAGAAGTAACTTCTTGAGGTTTGATAATGTACCATGGTTGTTCAGATTTCTCTTTTTGCGATGTAAAAATATCACTTAGTGGAGGCATTTTAGAGTAATCACTACTAGAAAAAGGTCTATCCTTGACTCGCATTTTATGACGCACGCTACAAGATGACGCGCAAATAGCAAAGTCATAAAATAAGAGTCATAACGAGTAAATTTTTTAATGGGGATGACTCGTTTTCAGAAGCGTCATAACATAGGGTCATGATCAGTTAAAATTTATCTATGTTTTTTTCCCGCTTCGTTTTTTTTCCCCAAATTTATCCCGCTTCGTTTTTTTTGCCCAAATTTTTCCCGCTCCTTGTAATATTAACTAGTTATAAGTATAAAAATTATAATTATAATTATATATATTTTTTATATAACTACATATTGGTCCTTGTGGTATTTTCGGTGCACACAAACACAACCAAACAAACACACCTTCATCTCTCTCTCTCTCCCCCATATTTATCTTCATCTTCATTAACAAAACCCTAGCAGCCGACCATTTTTCCGGCCGCCATCACCTCACCGCCGGTCACCACACCACACGACCACCACCATTCGATTCCCCATCACCTCCTCTTCTCGATCCACTACTACACGCGCCGATATTTCTTTCTTTTGACCTCGTTATAAACCAAACGCGCCTCATTTTCGTGTGTTGCTCGAGTTCTAGCGTTGTTCTCTTGTCAAGATTGAAGGTAAGGCTTACGAGTTGTATACTTTTTGTTGGGTTTTGATTAAAAACGTAATATAAATGTGGGTTTACATGTAAAACGAGGTTTTAAACGAGATTTGGTATCCGGGTTTCTATGTTATGTGGGTGTCGAGACATAACCAAGAGCACAAGCCCTCGGCTTGTGCTAGCTAGGCCTTATATAACTTTTCTTGATTATTTTGACCTTGGTGTGATGTTCTTGAGGGTGTTAGGATTAGTTTATTGACCACGAGATGAGTTATTGTTGTTGTTATTGGGACGCCGTGACCCTAAGGGTCCGTTTGGACTATTTGGATGCTCGTTCGAGCTTAACCGAGACCCTTATGGTCTCGGGGTTTGTTTTGTGACCCGTGTATTCAAGCCGTGACCCAATTGAGGTCTCTTGGCATGGGTTTGGCTTGATACTTGAGATTTTGGGTATAAAACTAATGGGTTTTGATATTTATATCTTGAAGCTATTGTTTTGTAATGTAAAGTTTATGATATGTGTAGGTACTGGTTGAATTGGCTGAGCTTCAAGATCGAGAAGTAGGAGATGGTACGACTTCTGTTGTCATCATAACGGCCGAGTTACTTACATCATAACGGCCAATGTTGTTAAGTTATTGTTGTTGTTGTTACAGGTTGTTGTTGTCGTTGTTACTTGGCCGAGAGAAAGGAGAGCCGAGATGTAAATTTATTGTTGTTGTCGTTGTTACAGGTTGTTGTTGTCATTAGCTACTCTCTTTGTTGTTTTTTTTTTTTTGATTTTCAATGTTGTTAAAGTTATTGTTGTTGCTGTTACAGCTTGACTTGATGTCGAGATTATATTTTATGTTACGACTTTATATTGATATACTTGTGAGATTGTGCAACGTCGGAAGTAATGACTGGAAAAACTTAACTGGAAAAGTAATAACTGGAAAAAATTATTTTTTTTTAAAAAAAAATTAGGTTATGACACGCAAAAAGGAGAGTCATAAAACGTGGGTCATAAGTGCGTGTCATAGAAGGATGACACATCAATGCGTGTCATCTCAGATTTATGACGGTACTTACCTTGACTCGCATTTGCGCGTCATAAGACCTCTTCTTGACACGCAATGCGAGTCAAGAATAGACCTTTTTCTAGTAGTGAATCAAAAGGCTTATTGTATTTAACGTTTTCCATTTTTGATCGACTCTCTTCTTCAATTTCATATTCCTCTTCACAATCATATACAACAGTACGAACAACAGTATCGTCAAAGAGATGATCTGCACTATATAACTTTGGAATCTCATTGAGTGCTACACGTAAAAAACATGGTGATTCACTTCCAATTGCAAAGCCGTGACCATTGTTTGTTCGGGTTACTGAAAACTTTTGAATAGTAGTCACTGAATTACCAGTTTTATATACAACATTTTGAAATTCTTTAAGCTTATGTTCCAATTCAACAATCTCATCTACGTATGACTTAACTTTTTCTCTGGTTTTGCGTTTATGTTCCGTGAACTCAGCTTGATAATTTGACAACTCCGTTTTAGTTTGTGAAATGACTGCATTAAGTTGTGCAATTTGTTTTTTGTGTTCAAATGCTTGTTTTTCCAGTTCAGAAGCTAAGTTATTTTTAGACTCCATAATTTTAGCAATTTGATGTTCTAACTCTTTTTCGTGAAGAGAAGATTTTTGAAAAGCAGCCTCAAAGCCTTTTTCCCGTTGAATCAGTTTTTCCGTGTTTGACAGTTGAAATTTATAGCACTCAATATCCCTAGTTAATAATGCATTTCTCTCTTTCAATCTAGCATTAAGCTCTTGACATTTAATATTCTGAGATTGACTAGTCATAAGAAGGGACTGAATTTCTGAATCTGGACCAGACGAAGGATCAAGATGTTCAACGTGAGCATTGTTATCATAGACAGTTTCATTATCCGAATCATCAAATGTGACAACCGGGTTAATTTGATAATCATCAAATATAACTTTTGTGTGCATTTGAGTATTCGTGTGTGTAGATAACAATGACTCATTTTGAATGCCTTGTTCCTTGTAAGATGCAGATGCAGATGGGGAGGCAATTTCATGTATGAGGCATGAGTTAAGATCAGTTACCTGAGAAAGACCCTCGGTGTCATAAACTGGGCCCGAGTCACTTATGTGGAGTTCATGCATGTTGGCCATCAGCATAACAGCAGCTTCCAGATCTTCCATGTCATCATCGGAATGTGCATTAGCCATGAAGCTGTTGTCATTGGCATTCGTATTGCTGCGGGCTTCATTTTTGAGAGCAAAGAGTAATGCCTGCTTGTGATACTTACTGCCTTGAGTTCTTGGTGATGGACATGCGGTTGCCAAGTGACCTATTCCATTGCAGTTATAGCATCTGATGACCGTATTCCCCGATTCAGTATTCCCTGTGTCAACAATCTCTGCCTTTCTCTGAGGGACACCACCATTGTTCCTGAATCCTCCATTGTTGTTAAACCGTTGTCCAGAATTGGAGTTACCCATATTACCACCCAATCCAAATCTATCACCGTTACGATTCTGAATTTCAACGACCATTGTGAATGACAGCTTGATTCCTTGTGTTTGAAGATGTACGAAGACGATTGTTGGACTTGTTTGAGAATTTGCTGAAAGCACGAGCAATGAGTGCAATTCCTTGGTTGAGACTGTTAAAGTCCTCATCATCATCGTCATCATTAGCAGTATGTTGTGAAGACAAGGTGTCATTGTTGTCATATGAGGCAAATTGATTTGCAGGAGGGTGCATTGTGGAATCATAAGATGAATACTGAGACGGGTTGTGTAGATAAGCCTGTTCTAGATGATAAACATTGTGTTGTAATGGTGGAGTCGGAACATGTGATTGAGCAACAAGCGCCAAAGAGTTTGTAGGTGGGGGCTGTGAGTAATTTCCTCTGAGAGCGCGATCATTGTCAACTTCATGTTGATGATGTTTCAGATAGTCATACAACAAACCATATGGTGTTTCATGAAGGTTTCTTGCTTGTCGAACAAATGTCACATACTTCTGCCAATCAGGACCGAGACATCCTAAGAACTTCGTGTTGATAGCAATCTTTGGTAAGATGATATTGTGTCTGTCGAGGTCATTAATGATGTTCGTGAAGCGGTAATAGTATGAATCAAGTGATTCCATTGGCTCAATCATGAAATGTGTGTATTCCATGTAAAGTTTTGACTCCATGTCCTCCTGATTCAATTGAGTTCCTTCCATTAGTAGATGAACATGTTCCCACATAGCCTTAGCAGTTTTCTGAGCATCAACACTGCGAAAGATCGGATTAGGTATGCCTTGAAGAATGTAAATCATGGCATATTCATCTGCTTCTTTGTGAAGTAACTGTTCTGCAGTAAGTTGAGCATCAGTAAGAGGTCTGTGTGAGTCCGGTATGGGTGGATCAGCATTAGGATTACCAGGGACAAAGTTAGTCGGTGTTACAAATGGACCTTCAGTGATAACTTGTCTCATGTATTTGCCATGTGGTTTCTTGAGTTCAAGAAATCTTAGGAATCGACTTGACCACTGAACATAATTACCGGGTGTGAGCATAGGTGGTGTGTCAAGTGAACCTGCTTCATGTCTTGATTGTTGAGTAGTGATGACTTCACACATTTGGTCAAGTTTGTTTCGACGGTTGAGTGATTTGTTGCATTGGAAATGGTGGAGGTTGAGGCAGTTGTTGATGTTGATGCATCATGACATGTTGTTGAGAGACCATTTGATTATATGGATATGATTGTTGAGGTTGTTGTTGTTGATATTGTTGTTGTTGTTGACGAAACAATTGTTTTTGATGATAGGGTTGCTGATGATGAAAGTTGTAGTACGGTGGTTGAGACATGATGAAAGACTTGTGTGTAAATGGATCTTGTAGAAGGTATAAGTGTTATGCCAAGCCTAGAAAACTTTCCCAAGTGTGTTCTCGAAACTTTGTTGAAGAATATCTCGAAAAGCAGTCAAAGTCCAAAGATCTCGAAAAAAATGACTAAAGTTCTCGAAAAGTTCCAAGTTTCTTGAAAATTTCAAATTATCGAGAAATTTTGAGTAAAATTTTCAAGAAATTTCAATTTTGTAGAAATCAGCAAAGTTCTCGAAAATATAGAAAAGATTTCGAAAATTGACCAAAGATCTCGAAAATCAGAAGATTTCAAAACTTTAGTAAAGATCTCGAAAAGTTTCAATTTTTCGAAAAAATTACAACAATTATCCAGATTATACAAGCTCGATAATATCCAACGAGTCGAAGTGTTTTCTTTCTTATACAAGAGAGAAAAACACTGAGTAAGCAACGGAAACACCTTAGGAGCAAGGAGCAAAGATCTCGAAAGTTTAGGGTCCAAAAGATCGAAAATTTGTCAAAAGTTGGCAGATTTTTGTTTATGTAAAAAGCAATCCAAAAACACGTTTTTAATCCAAGATTCTTGTACAACTAACCTTAAAATGATGAAATCTTAAAGAAAGTTGCAAACTTGAACCACTTTTCAAAAATTTGAAAGATCTCGAAAAATAGTACAAGTCAAGAAACGTGTATATTTTTGCAATAAATTTGAGACTGTTGGTTGTTTGAGTTTGTAACACAAGTTTGATGACAAATATGTGATATAAACACGAAACAAACAAGAAAGTAGCAAACTTTAAACAAAAACAACGAGTAAAAATGAAGTTTTTGGGTCGTTCAAAACAAAAACAAAAAATTACACCTTCTTCTAGCGATTGATACCACTTGTTAGAAATTGTTCAAAAAATCAATAAACGTAATAGGATTACATAATATTTTTAATTATGAAGTTTTTGGGTCGTTTAGTGATTCCATAATATTTTTGATTTTTAAATATGATATGGTAATATGGTAATATTTTTAATCCTGTGGAGTCTTGGAGATCCTTGACTTGAGTGTTCAAGGTTTTGACCTGTTTTGAGAGCAGTTGGACTTGGTCATTAAGGTCTCCAGCTTGATGTTGTGTCTCCTTCCTTTTCTCCCTTGCCAAATCAAAAGCTTTCTTGATCCGTTTTGATGCTGTCAAAGATGCTTTGCCTCCCTTCCGTTTCTTGATTGATTTGCGTTTGGATGTTTTCTTTGTTGGTGGTGGTGAAGAGTGATGTGATGATGATGATGAAGATGATTCATGCTCAGGTTCTGATGGAGGAGGTGAGGGATCCCTTGGAGGTGTTTCGGTTGGAATCGGGGGATTCTGTGAAGATGAATGTGGAGGAGTGTTGATGAGTTGATCAGTGTCAAATAATTCTTCGTCTTAATCGAGTCCACGAAGCAATCTATCCGTCTCCTCTTTAGCTTTCCTCTTGATTTCCTCATCTCTCTGAACTTGAGCAACGAATTCAGGTGTGATGTACTCAGTCTGCTCTTGCTCAACATCTTCCTCTGTAGCTTCTTCCATGATGGTGTTCCCTTCAGGATCACGTCGTTCAGTTTCAGTCTAAGGAGCTATAGTGCTACTAGAGCCAGCCTCATGTCTTTGAAGAATCAGCGGTGTTTGGTGAGGTTGTGGATGTTGGAGACTTAGTAGTGCAGCTGCTCTGAATTCTTTTTCTTCATGCTTCTTTTCAGCCCTGGTGTCGACAATGATACTCTTGAGTTTTCGTTTGTCAACCAGTGGCACTACAGGCGGTTCATCTTCTGCTTCTTCATCACGAATAGCACCACTTGGTTCATTTATGGTGATACCCGTACCTCTTCTCTGTTCTTGCTCAGCAGTTTCCTTGCTTATTTGTTCTGTCAGTTCAAGCCCTGGAAATTCCTCTTCTTCATCTTCTTTGTCATCCTGAGCCTTTGACCTTCTTTCATAATCTTCTTCGTCATCTGATTCAGAGCCGAACTCAGAGTCGGTTTCCGTTTCAAATGATGAAGCTGACGGTTCATCTTGTGGAATCTGCTTTGGAGCAGTTTTCCTTCTTGGTCTAGTGGGTGGCTTTTGGGCAGTGTTAGATTGTTGGGAAGTTGTGGTGCTGCTAGTGCTTCCAGACTTGCCACCCCTTCTGCTTCGGGTTTGAACAATTGAAGTTGGTTCTTCTTCTTTCTCAGTGTAACCAACTCTCCCAGCTTTGAATGCTTTGTCATAAATCTTGTAGTTCTGAGTCTTTCTGATTTCATCATCCAAGAAATGGTCTGGGATTCTCATTCCTTTTGTCCTTGGAACGAATCTGATGGATTTGACGAAGGAAATCCTGGGATCTTTGTTGAATATGTCCTTTGGTTCAGTCCTGTCGTGCATCCTCTTGATAAAGTCAGTGGTTTTCTCACAGAAGTATCCAATGAGCAATTTTGTGAACCTAATGAACGGAATCACGGTCCTGTCACGGTAAGTCTGAATGTGATGGATCATGTCGCTCATTATGGGTGCAGCAAAGTCAATAGGTTTCATGGTCATCATTCCCCAGAATACTTGCATGTGCTCTAATCTTGGATGCTCATGACAACTCTTTCTTCCGGCAATAGATCTGACAATCAACATGTAGAAAGTTCTCCATAGTTGAGGCAGATATTTGACGTTGAACTTTGAAAGTCTTGTGAGTGGTTCATTATCAGGAATGTCGTATCCTAGATCGATGAAATAATCAAGGATTTCAAGTTCGGTCAGCATGGGATGAAATTCTTTGGGAGTTGGTAACATAAGAACAGTTCGAAGAACATCCAGGTTCACTGTGTATTTTTGTCGATCCAGCTCGATAGTAAATGATTTGTCATCCAAGTTAGCCTTAGCAGTGTACCAGAACTGATGAATGTAGAAAGTCGGTACTGATGTAGACTTTGTAAGCATGGGTTTGCAGGGATGAGCCAGTAGTATGTCCTTGACAATCTTGCATGTGTCTTCTGGAATATTGAGTTTGTTGAAGTCAATGCGAAGATTGTTTTGGACAATATTGACGTTGTAGTCTGCAGGGAGAATTTCACCAAGTGCAAGCAGTGGTAGATGTTAGAACCTAAGTTTATCAACGTTTCATCAAGTCTCGGTTATTTCATTATTTGTAATAGGTTGCTAAGTTATTTAATCATGTTATGTTTAAGGGTAAGCCCTTTACTCGTCCAATGGGCCTAAAGCCCATACGAATTAGAGAAGGGAAGAGAAGGGAGTGTTGCCCTAGCTCTTCACCTATAAGTAGGACATCTATGTAATGCTTACTCTTGTTGGTTATTTCATTTACATAAGGAAACTCTTGCACTTTTATTCTTCATATTTGATCTAATCAACCAAACTCTTTTTCTCATCTCATTTCTATCAAATCTGTACTTGTGTTTACAATATGGTGACCTAACAAGTGGTATCAATCGCTAGAAGAAGGTGTAATCTTTGTTTTTGTTGCTAACGAACCATAAACTAGTTTTCTAATCGTTATTTTTTGATAAAGTTTATTACTTTCTTGTTTGTTTTGTGTTTTTATCACATCTTTTTCATCAAAACTTGTATTACAAACTCAAACAACCAACAAAGTTTCAAAATTTCTCAAAAAATCTTGATTCGTACTTTTGTACAATTTTTCGAAAATTTTCAAATTTTTGAAAAGTTGTTAAAGTTTGCAACTTTCTTTAAGATTTCATCATTTTAAGGTTAGTTGTACAAGAATCTTGGATTAAAAACGTGTTTTTGGATTGCTTTTTACAAAAACAAAAATCTGCCAAATTTTGACAAAGTTTCGAAATCCTTAAACCCCAATCTTTCGAGATCTTTTGTTACTGCTCATAAGGTGTTTTCGTTGGTTACTCAGTGCTTTTCTCTCTTGTATAAGAAAGAAAACACTTCGACTTGTTGGATATTTTCGTTATTGTATAATCTCAAAAATTTTGTGGAATTTTTTCGAAACTTTTAAAGTTTCGAGATCTTTTCTGGTTTATCGAAATCTTTTGATTTTCGAGATCCTTGGAAAACTTTTGAAATCCTTTTATAATTTTCGAGAACCTTACAAATTCCTGCTACAGAGAAATTTCTCGAAAGTTTATAAAAATTTTCTCGATAAAATTGATTTTTTCGAGAACTTTTGAAATTATCGAAATCTTTGTAACTTTTTCGAGATCTTCTGGACTTTGACTGTTTTTCGAGATATTCTTCAACAAAGTTTCGAGAAAACACTTGGGATAGTTTTCAAGGCTTGGCATAACACTTATACCTTCTACAAGATCCATTTTCACACAAGTCTTTCATCATGTCTCAACTACCGTACTCAAACTCTCCTTACACTCCACGTCACAGTACCGACCCTCGTCATGTACTACACTTTGGTAATGAATCATATCCTCCTATGTTGATTAATGGAAACTACACTACTTGGAAACGACGATTCTTACAATGGGTTGCTGTTCGTCCACACGCTGATCTCATACTGAAATCCATTCTTCAAGGACCATATCAAATGAAATTCATTGCTGACTCAACAGGCTTCATTGAACTACAAACCAAAGACACTTTGACTGGCCATGCCCTAGACCAACATGCTGCTGACTACCAAGCAAGTTGGTACATCACTCTAGGTCTTCCAAATTCCATCTACTCTACCTTGGATTTTGAAGCTTGTGCTCATGAAATGTGGAAACATCTTGAAATCATGCATCAGCCACACAAAGACCTACGAATGAATCCGCTTCTATAGTCTTGTCTCCAAAGGAAGTTCATGAAAAGCATCCTCCCTGCTCCACAAATCACTCTTCAGAGCTATCTGGAATCGCGACTGATAAATTTGGTTAAGCTTGAAGATGATACTACTCACGTGGAAACAACATCTGGAAGATCTCATGGAATGACAAACATTACCTCTTATGTTCCTGTCATGGATAACTCACATGGAACTGTTGATATGCTATTAATGGCTGACACACATGAACTCCAGGTAAGTGACTCCAGTCCAATCTATGACACTGATGCTCTGTATCAAGCAAATGATTCTTATCCATGCCTGATACATGACAGTGGTTCTCCGTCTAACTCTATCTCAGACAATGCACAAGCTGTTCAATCTGATTCTATGTTATCTACTCATATAACTGATCAAATGTCCACAGTGGTGTTATTTGATGATAATCCAATAAACCCAGTTGTTACATTTGATGAAACAATTATATCCACTGCACAAGATAACAATGATCAACTTGAACAACATGAGCTTTTGTCTGATTCAGATGCCGAATGGAGAATGTTACTTATGACCAGCCAAAATCAAAATATTCAGTGTCAAGCACTGAATGCAAAGTTGAGAGACAAAAACGTTGCATTAACAAGAGAACTTGAGCATTGTAAAACACAACTCAATTTTTTCAAAGCAAAAGCAGATAAGGAAACATGCTTAGAGACAACACTTCAGAAAAACACCGAGTTACAAAACAAACTAAGCATGTTAACTGATTCTACTTTCTTTCAGTACTATAAATATTTCACAACTGAGATCCAATCATTGGAATATGCTGTTGAAAAGAATTCTGAACTCACTGTTGCCAACTTTCTTTCTCCTGTTGCGAAAGAAAGAAGGGAAATGTTACAAACTCAATTTACTCCAAGTCTTCAACGTTTGCATTCATATGCTAAGAGATGGGAACAGGAACTTAACAAGGAAGTCAAAACCATCATAAATGTTTTTCAAGAATCTAAACAAGCAATTTTAAATCAAAAACGTCAAAATCAATTTTTACAAAAAGAAGCTGATCGACTCTTGGAACATGTTCTTAGTGCTGATATAATTTCTGTGATTATGAATTCTCTTTATGAATCTGGTACTTCTATGCTTGTTGATGATCACTGTGATGATGTTGAGTTGTTATCTAAACAAATTGAGACATTAAAAGATGAAAACGTTACTCTCCGAAAACACAATGATGATGTGCAAAACAAACATTCAAATGAGATTTCTCAACTCAACAAAAAGCTTGAATGGTGTCAAAACCAAAGTCTTGATTTCGAACTGGAATTACAAAGTCTTAAAACTTCCACAACTTTTCAAAACGAAAACGAGGAACTAAAACGTCAAATCTCGAAATATGAAAAGGAAATTGCAGAATTGCAAGAAGTTACAGATTTTTGGCAAAAGAGTCGTGATGAATATTTTTATTCTAACCGAAAACTCGACAGTGAAATTCAAGATAAAATGTACATTATCATTGAGTTGAAAGAGAAAATACGTAAGCTTGAAAAAGGAAAATCTGTCAACACTAATGTAATTGCTCCAGGAATGTACTCATTATACATAACAAATATAGCACAACACACTAAGAAGTCTAATTTGGATCCTTCCACTTCT
This sequence comes from Artemisia annua, assembly GCA_014162995.1. NCBI lineage: Eukaryota > Viridiplantae > Streptophyta > Magnoliopsida > Asterales > Asteraceae > Artemisia > Artemisia annua. The sequence continues at coordinate 137,930 of LBNU01036609.1, read as the reverse complement.
ACAGGAATAGTTGCC
>LBNU01036609.1:117704-129247 GCA_014162995.1 Artemisia annua | reverse complement strand
ACGGGTATATTTATACAATCAACGCCAAATATAACAAACGAGATCAAACAACCCACTAATCTAAAGCCAACTCTAAAATCCCTAGGGTGGAAGATATGGGATTACCCATTGTTAGGTTCACATTGGTTATAGCATAAAACAAAAGTACTTGTATTTGAATTAAAAACCCAAGAATAGAAGAAAGAATAATGATGGAAGGAAAATCTATATTGATATTGTAATTATGATAGGTATTTATTGCGAGAACCAACAACCTAATGATAGGCTAACCCCCACAATGATTTATAGAGGGGAGGGGTTCCCCCCCAAGTTTCTTTTTCAAGGGAATTTTTTCCATTCTTCCATACTTTTACACTACTAAGGCCCTTGGACTCCATTGTTAACATTTTTACATTTTCATAAAACTCGAATAAAATGAATTGTTAAACATAACTAATTAAGTAACTAGGCAACCTATCAAAAACTAAATGGGGACCCCCCACTGAAAATAAACGTGAAACGTGTTTTCCTAACAAGGGGAGAATGAAGAAGAAGTAGTAGGTTAAACTAGTAGTATAGTTAGTGTATTTTTAGGTACGAATTTAGTTAATTCTTAGTTTTTAATTTGTAACTCAAATTAGTCTAAAGCGTTGTATCATCCTTTCAGTGTTATTATTTCCCTAATTAATATATAGCACGTCTCTCATAATAATTTCAGGAAAGGAATTGCTTATGGGTACTTCATCATTTAATATTGTTTAAGAGGTGTACTACTTAAATTAGTTTCCATTTCATATAAAGTTCCAACCAAGCTTAGAAGTTTTAAAACTTATTTAGTTCAAAAAATATTTAAATTTACCAAAAAAATAGCTTAATAGTATGCTGCAAAAATAGAAAATTGACTTTTAGACATTCCTGATGATCTTCCAGATGTTGTTTCCACGTGAGTAGTATCATCTTCAAGCTTAACCAAATTTGTTGGTTGTGATTCAAGATAGCTCTGAAGAGTGATTTGTGGAGCAGGGAGGATACTTTTCATGAACTTCTTATGAAGACAAGACTGTAGAAGCTGATTCATTCGTAGGTCATTGTGTGGCTGATGCATGATTTCAAGATGTTTCCACATTTCATGAGAAGAAGCTTCAAAATCCAAGTTAGAGTAGATGGAATTTGGAAGACCTAGAGTGATGTACCAACTTGCTTGGTAGTCAGTAGCTTTTTGTTCTTTGTCATGGCCAGTCAAGGTGTCTTTGGTTTGTAGTTCAATGAAGCCTGTTGAGTCAGCAATGAATTTCATTTGATATGGTCCTTGAAGAATGGATTTCAGTACGAGATCAGCTTGTGGACGAACAGCAACCCATTGTAAGAATCGTCGTTTCCAAGTAATGTAGTTTCCATTAATCAACATAGGAGGATATGATTCATTACCAAAGTGTAGTACATGACGAGGGTCGGTACTGTGACGTGGAGTGTAAGGAGAGTCTGAGTATGGTAGTTGAGACATGATGAAATACTTGTGTGAAAATGGATCTTGTAGAAGGTATAAGTGTTATGCCAATTTTCGAAAACTATCCCAAGTATGTTTCCAATAGCTTAAAATGTTGAATATCTCGAAAAACAGTCAAAGTACCAAAGATTTCGAAAAAGCAAAAGATTTCGAAAAAAATTTCCAAAATTTCTCGAAAAAATGGTTTATCGAGAAAAATTTTAGCAAAGTTTCGAGAAATTTTACTGTAGCTGGAATTAGTAAAGTTCTCGAAAATTATGAAAGGATTTCGAAAGTTTTCCAAGGATCTCGAAAATCAAAAGATTTCAATAAGCCAGAAAAGATCTCGAAAGTTCAAAATTTTAGGAAAAAAATTCCACAAATTTTCGAGATTATACAATATTGAAAATATCCAACAAGTCGAAGTGTTTCCTTTCTTATACAAGAGAGAAAAGCACTGAGGAACCAACGAAAACACTTTAGGAGCAGTCACAAAAGATCTCGAAAGTTAGGGTTTAAGGATTTCGAAAAAAGTACACTTTTTGGCAGTTTTTTGTTTTTGATAAAAGCAATCCAAAAACACGTTTTTATTCCAAGATTCTTGTACAACTAGCTTTAAAATGATGAAATCTTAAAGAAAGTTGCAAACTTGAACCACTTTTTGAAAATTTGAAAGTTTTCAAAAAATGGTACAAATTGTACGAATCCAAATTTTTGTAAAAAATTTGAAACTTTTTGGTTGTTTGAGTTTGTAACACAAGTTTTGATGTAAAAGATGTGATAAAAACACGAAACAAACACGAAAGTAGTAAGCTTTTTACAAAAAATATCGAATAAAAAGATGGTTTTTGGGTCGTTAAGAACAAAAACAAAAATTTCACCCTCTATTTGGCGATTGATACCACTTGTTAGGTCACCATAATGTAAACACAAGTATAGATTTGGTAGAAATAAGATGAGAAATAGAGTTTGGTTGATTATAACAAATATGAAGAATAAAAGTGCAAGAGTTTCACTATGTTATTGAAATAACCAACAAGAGAATGGGATTCATAGATGTCCTATTTATAGGATGAGAGCTAGGGCAACACGCCTACTCCATCCCTTCTCTTAATCGTTTGGGCTTTAGGCCCGTTGGACGAGTACTGGACTCATCCTAAATTGTTACATATTTAATCAACTTAGCAACCTATTACAAATGTTGAAATAACCGAGACTTGACTAAAATGTAGAATAACTTAGGTTCTAACATGTATGCTTATGTGCAAGATATCAAGTCTCACCCAAAGTTTCTCACATGAATGCATTCAAAAGGATTTTTCGTTATCTCAAGCATCAACCTAAGTTACGGTTATGGTATCCTAAAGAGTCACCTTTTCACTTGGAAGCTTTTTCAGATAGTGATTATGCAGGTGATAATTTTGATAGAAGATCAACCACTGGAGGGTGCCAATATCTTGGAAGAAGATTAGTTTCATGGCAATGTAAGAAACAAACAATTGCAGCAACATCATCTACTGAAGCAGAATATGTTGCAGCTGCAAGTTGTTGTGGACAAGTATTGTGGATGCAAAATCAACTGTTGGACTATGGATTCAATTTCAAGAATACTCCTATCAACATTGACAATGAGAGTACAATTTGTATTGTGAAGAATCCAGTTTACCATTCCAAGACCAAGCATATTCAGATTAGGCATCACTTTATTCGAGATTGTTATGAGCATAGACTCATTAATGTTGTCAAGGTACACACAGATGACAATGTAGCTGATTTACTCACAAAAGGATTTGATGTTTACAGATTCAAAAACTTAGTGGTAAGTGTTGGTATGATTAATTATTAGGCTACATTTGAGGGGAGGACTTAGTATTGTCTTAATTTAAGTCCTATGCATTGTTTGAGGGGAGGCAATGCAATGCTATTGATGTTGTGGTAAAGATAATGGGAAAGTACTGCTTGCAGTTTTAGCTGAAAGTACTGCGTTGGAAAAGTACTGCTCTAAAGGGTACTGCTGACGTGTAAAGTACTGCTACATGGAAAAGTACTGTTCTAACGGTCAAAAATACGGGGTAATGGTAAAATACTTTGTTTTGGAAAGGATACATGCCAAAATAACGGTATATGCATTTAATGGGATTTGATTTTTTTTTATATCTTATCCATATATAACTAACCCTACCGCCTTTTTACTCTCACTTTTCTACACACCCATTCTCTCATACTTACGCCACACATTTAATCATCCAACCCACCTTCGCTGATTTAATCACTCTCATACACACATACAATGGCTAATCGTCCAAACTGCAATAAACACAACATGATTGCCAATTTGGAGAAGACCGCAAAGAACATTGATTTTCATGCTATAATTGATATCCTTACTGGGTCTTCAATCAATTATGCTATTTTGGTCAATCCAGATGTTATTGGCTCCTGGATTCAAGAATTTTGGGCTACTGCTGCATCTGGATGGGAGGAAGATGATATTTCGTTTATTAAAGCTAAGGTTGCTGGTAGGGATATTAGAATTACAGAGGCTACCATAAAGGAGGTTCTAATGTTCAATGATGCTGATGGTACTGTTCGTTTTGACAAGCAAATACTGTGGAATACTCTCAGAGATATAGGGTATGAAGGTCCTCTCACCAAACTCACTTTTCAGAAACCCTTGTTCAGTCCCCATTGGAAGTATCTCATCCATGTTCTAGTTCACTGCTTAAGTTCTAAAAGTACTGCTTGGGAACAATTTAGTCAAACCGTTGCCTCTGCATTAGTGGGATTGGCTACCAATCAACCATTTAATTTTTCCTTCATGATTCTTGATGGTATGCATAAACATATCAAGAATGGTTCACCATTTTTGATGTATCCCAGATTTGTTCAACTATTTTTGAACAAACAACTTGAAGGTGTTCCTAAACCTCCACACTTTTTACCTTCCATAGTACTTCCAGATAAGGTGTTCACTTTCATGTCTACAAAGAGTAAAAAGTTCTCAACATGTTCAATCACCAGCTCATGATGTTTCTCAACGTACTGCTTCAAGGGAAAGAACTGTTTCTCCACATGGTACTACTCCGGATGATTCAGAGCAAGGAGAGAATCAACCACCATCTCCCAATGATTATACTTCCACAGATGGCTCTCAAACATCTGGAGGAGATGAGGGAGTAATGGATGATGAAGCTGCTGAAGGAGTGCTAGACAATTATGCCTTAACAAGAGAATTAAGGAGATTAAAGAAAGCTTTTGATAATCAAGCTGCACAACTCTTGAAGTTAAGAAAACAGTTCAAAAGATTGAAGAAGTTTGTCTGGCCTCTTATTAAACATCATAGATTATGGGTCAAATCTCAGAAGAAGCATGGTAAGCATCCTGAGCAGGTCTCAAAAGCAAAGAAACGAAGGCTCAAGAAGCATTCTTCATTCACATTGGGGAAGAATTTAGAGAATGTGAATTTGAATGAAGATGCTGTTCATCAAGATACTGCTGAAAGAAAAAATGATGAAACTGAGCAAGTTAATCTTGAAGGAGTTCAAAATATTGAAGTTGATTTGGAAAGTACTGGTGTTCAAAATATTGAAGTTCAAAGTACTGTTGCTCAAGGTACTGCTAGAACATCTTTGATAACACCAAGGACTTTAGATTTTGAAGAAGAAGTTGGTCCTTCCAATCCAATTCAGCAAAAGGAAGATAGTGATGAAGAGACTGTTGCTGACATGTTGCTAAGTATCTCAAGACCTAGAGGTATTAGCATTCCTGGAGTTCAACAATCACAAGTCCCACAGCCTTCTTCTCAACCTACTCAAGAGCTGGATCCAAAGGATAAAGGAAAAGGAATCTTGGTAGAAGAAAAGAAAAAGAAAAAGGAGATTACTTTAGCAGACTTAAAATCTATTCAGGAAGCTAAAGGTGAAGAAGCTGCTAGAATATTACAGGCTGAGTTAGATGCTGAAGTGAAGAGATCAGAGAAGCCAGTTGTTAAAGAAAAGATTATTGGACCAAGAAAATCACAGGGCATTGCTAAAGAAAGGAATGCTATGATGAGTTACCTGAAGGGTCGAGGTTATAAAGGCTTAGTGAAGTTGACATATATAGAGATGAAAGATCTCTATGATGCTGTAAGAGAATCTTATCAACAACAAGTTGATAGTATTATTGGATTTGATACTGATGAAGCAAAACAGATAATGGATGCTAGAAATGAAAGAAAGAGAACAACAACTGAAGCACAACCATCAAAGAAGTTCAAAGAGACAGTGGAATTGAGAACATATACAGTTGATGAGCTGAGGAATTATCTAAGGATTGTTGATTTTGAGCATCCCAAGTCAAAAGAAGCTACTGAGACAAAATCCAAGATATCTGCATTAGAAGTTGTGGAATCTAAGAAAGATGGAGATTACTTTGTTTTCCACAGAGAAGATGAAAGCTTCAGAGCATTTAATTTATTGTGGGACATATTGTATCTAATTGATAGAGAAGATTTAATCCATCTATACCAGCAAATACAAGCTCATTTTGAACAAATTTCACTTAAAGGAATAGGTGTAGTTTTGCTGGGTGATCTGACAACGATTTGGGAGACTGAAGAGACAAGCACTGATGATATTTGGAAAAATCAAGAAGTTTGGGAGATTCAAAGCTGGAGATTCTTTGAATCATGTGGAGTGCATGTCTTAGAGTTAGAAGATGGTACCATGGTTCAAATGCTAGCAGAAAGGAGATATCCTTTTTCAAGAGATCTGATGGTCAGAATGCTAGAACATGGTATGGAAGTTGAAGATGAAAATGAAACAGCTCTCATGGTCATTGAGTTGTTCATCAAATGGACAACCTTAGCAGATGATAATGCATGATTTCTGGTATGATCTTTATTGTATATATTTTTTGAATAATAAGTACTTTATTTAAAAGTACTGCTGGACAAACAGTACTTTACCAAAGTACTGCTTGCAGTCAAAAACCAGTAAAGTCCTTAATAAAATAGCAATTTTTGTAAAGTGCAAAATACTTTTTGAAGTACAAATTTACAGCAACAAATTGTTTTGAGAAACACATGGTGTTAGTACTTGTACTACACAACAAATGGTATTCAACTAACCATGTTTAACAGACAAGAAAGAGGTTGACTCATCATGAGGGTACGGCTCTGATGTGATAATCAAATCCATTTTTAGTTGACAATTTACTAAAAATTGTATGGTTTTCAACTCACCATATCTGAAATTGTGAAGAGTTGGCTAGCCCACAAGATAATGGCTTGTGGTAAAGGCTGTGGAAAATCCATTTGTTTGGTAATTAGTTCACCTTGGTAGTGATTGTACTAAAAGAACTAACTAGTCCAAAAGCAAACGGCTCTTGGTAAAGACTAAACAAATCCGTTGATAGCTGATGATTTGCTAAAAATCATATGGTTACCAATGTACCATGGTTTACTAACCTAAACATTGGCTACTCCAGAGTTAATGGCTTTGGTAAAGAGACATCAAAATCCATTAATTTTCAATGATTCACCTCTCACATGAGTTTACACACCTGGATGTGATGAGAATAGACTGAAACTTTATGATATGATGTACATTTTGCCATATGTTGCTGAGTAGCTGAAAAGATTAAGTTGCTGTGAAGATAAAGATTGAAGATAAAGATTGCTATTGCTGACAAAGAACACTTTGATGATGACAAAACAAACACAGTAAGTACAAGACAAAGATGTTAGCGTTTGGAGTCACATGGATAGTATAAGACAGATGATAAAGTTACAATCTTTCCTTGAAGACAAAGATGCTAAAGTAATATGGCATGGATTAAAGAGAAAGACAAAGAAACTTGAAATCAAGCAAGTAGAATTCAAGTTAGGGGAGGATTGTTGGGATATAAAGTCTAAGTACTGATGAAAGTCAAAGTACTGCTGAAGTTTAAAGTCAAAGTATTGCTGAAGATATAAAGTCAAAGTACTGCTCGAATGGAAACAAGTCAAAGTGCTACTAATGTAAAAGGACTGACATGCAAATCATACAAAACGTTTAAGGATTATTGTGTAAATCTAGAATGTTCTAAGTTAGAGTTAGTTTACTTGTCGTTCAAGTATTGTAAACCGACTAGGGTTTTCCTTATGCCTATAGAAGGATCCCTAGGTTGGCATTAGAGATATACGATTTTAGAGATACTTGCAATTTCGATATTAGAGTTATTAGGGTTGTTAGTGAATCTGTGTATGAAAGCAGGTTCAAAGTTTTAATATAATCAAAGTTCTTTGATAATTCTTCTTAGCTTTGTTGAAGTAGATTCCGCATACTTAACAGAGTTATTCAGTGTTTCATTGTTAGTAGTTTAGGATTTATCCAAGATTACTAAACCCTTACAAGCTACATAGTTAGTTTGGTCAGAGTACATCGATCCAAAACCCACTGTCCCTGGTTGAATGTAGGTGATCAGTCTACATTCACCCGAGGTTCAATAAATTTTGAAACACTCAGCCTAGTTATACTAGTAATATGTCCTTTATCCAAAATCATTCCTAAAACCATAACAAGTGGTTCGTGAAAATCAATATAGTTTATATATAAGTATTCTCCAAGGAGATCCGAAGGAAATACGGATAACCCGAGGTCTTATAGTCCGTGTGAAGGTATGAATGGAAAATCGATTTCCGGATCATAAAACGCGTAATGAAAAGGGGTAAAAGTGATAATAATGAGAATTACACTAATGATAATGAAAATAAAGCACAATTAAACACGTAAGCAAGTAACACACGTAATTGAGGCACACGTAAACTAAAAACGCAAAAACGAATTAATAAACGTGAAATAAAACGTAACGTAACAATTTAAAACGTAAAACTAAAGCAAATCTAATCCTAGGGGTGCAATTTAAATTTTCCTAAGCTAAAAATGATAAAAGAAAATTTTAAGAAAAAGAAAATATTTTTTTTTTGACTTTTTATTTATTTAATTGGAATTAAAAACTATATTTTCTTTTTTGTATTTTCTTATTTAATAAAAGTAAATTGAACTAATTATGAAATCAAACTTCTAATCTTACAACTTTAATTTTAAAAAATCTTACTGAACTAAAAGCTAATTTTAAAAATAAAAATGAAAATTATTTTTGTCTTTTTGTGATTTATTTTGAAATTAAAAAGGATTTAAAATTGATGAAAAACTAATTAATTGCAAAAGAAATATCAAATAAGCTTGGATAAATGTAAAATTTTGCAGAAAATTCTAAAAATATATTCTAAACCTAATAAAAATAAAATTTACTGAAAAAGGAACAAATAAGCAGTCTTGTCAAATAAGCAATTTGACCAATAAGCACTTAATAAGCAAATCTTAAGGAAAAGGCACAAAAAGCTCAGGACAAGCAGAAGCAACACTTAGAAGCTTAATTCAACAAAAATAACACAGAAAAGCTCACAAGAATAAGCTGATAAGCACTTGCAAGTTTCACTTAAAATCAGTCCAAACAAGCCCTAAAGGGAGCTCAAATAAGCAGTGAAATAAGCTGAATAGTGAAAACCAATTGTAAATCCTAAAATCTAGCTATATAAGCTTCAATTTGCCCAACTAATCTCACAATTAGCTCAAGAGAATAGCTAGATAAGTGCTTGTAAAGTAGGCTGCAAACAGACCAGGTCCTTGGTGCAGGGCAGTTAATGAGCAACTAAGCAACTTTGAGCTTAAATTAAAGCAAGCAAATGATAAGCAAATTGAGATTATCTTTCTATTATAGAATCACAAGCAGCCAAATTCCACAAATCAACAAGCAAATAACACTTCCAAACAGTATTTAACCCTACAAGTTATCTAGAAGATCTGGCCAAATCTGAAAACACTATTTTTTTTTACTTTTTGAGTTTTATGCAATTTTGACTAAATTGAATTTCAAATGATCTTAGATGATTACTAATGTTATAATAAACTGTTATGCAACTAGAATAAGCTATATAAACTACTTTTATACTAATATGATAGTGATGAAGTGAAAAGTGTACCCGTTTTAGGGGGTCATTTAAGCCCTAATTCGAGTTAATATGATCAAATATTGCCCTAAATCGTTCCTTTGGTCATTTTAGGTACTTTTGAGAAGAATTCTGGAAAACACATCATTTTGGACGTTTTTGGAGCATAAAGTGAAGAAAACGACAAAGTCTCAAAAGAATGCTGGAAATCCTTCCTGACGGCGTCAGAGTCACAAGGTGACGCCGTCAGCCAACCAAGACAAAGGAGTGGATTCTGACTATACGTGACGCCCTAAGAAGAAAATGTGATGTTTACACCTGACGGCGTCAAGTGTTAATATTCCTAGGCCGTCAGGTGTTAAGTTAAAGAGAGACGGCCCAGAGCAAATTTACAAGTGACGGCGTTAGAAGTAGATCTAGGCTATCCGAGAACCCTAATGGCGGCGAGCTGACGCCGTCAGAGTGTATTTTCTATATATACTTTTCTATTTTTTCATTCATTAGTGTGCAACTTTTGGGAACAAAACCCTAGATGATTTTGACAGCTTTTTCACCCTTGATCCTTCTATGTTCAATTAAAGATAAGTCTCCATTCAAATTAATCAATATGTCTATGTGTTGGTTAATTATATCTTATGCTTGTCTTTCAATTAACATGCTAGGCTAGGTTTATTTTGTGTTTGCTTAGATCTAATAAAACCTAACTATTGATTATTGGTTGTTGGTGTGTTATTAATTGTATTGGATGAATGTTTATCGATGTGAGGCTTAAGAAAACTGGCCAACCTCCTATATGATAATGTGCTTGAACGTCTTAAGAAACATGAATCAATGCGTACTAGGTTTTTATGGTTGTATTTAATGCATGAGCGAATTCTAATGATCCCATGTTAGGAGCTTCTAGCAGGCTCGACATAGGAGTGAAGTAGGAGCTTATAGAGTTGGGGAAGTACGTACGCCACCCCACAAATGGTATTAAGGAATACACCCATCATTCACGCAATTAATACACACTAATTAACCGGTAAAAGATAGTTAGGGAGTAAGGAAATCTAAGTAAACACATTTGTCTCCATATAAGTTTCATTACCACTTAGTTTTAGTTATTTTATTTTATTTGCAATAGTAGTTTTTGGGTTAGTTGGCTAGCAACTAATTCCGCCCACTCCTTCAAACCCGAGATTTTACTTGCTTTCTAAAAAAATATAAAAATACAAAAATAATCATCCTTCACCCTTAGACCTATTAGAGTAGATTTTCATACCTAACGAACACTATTCCCTGTGGAGAACGATCAATCCCCCGTACTTACCACTACACTATACTACATCGGTCAGGTACACTGCCTGGTGGGGTTGTAAGCCTCTTGAGATCCCTTGAAAGGTAAAACCTGTTGCGTGGTCGCAATCCTGCGTTATCAAGTTTTTGGGGCCGCTGCCGGGGAATAGTTATTGTTTAGGTTGAATTTTTATTTTATTAGGTCTACTCACTAGATTCCTTTCTAGTGAGATTTTTATTTTATTTTTCTAGGATTTTCTTTAGTCTATCTATTTTCTTCGTGTTTTTTATTCGTAACCATTACCATCCGACATCATGGAAGGTGGTAATATCCTCGATTACAACAACCCACCACAACCAAACCAACCTCCTAGAGCCCGTACTTTAGGAGAGTATTCCCGTCCTAGCCACCATGGCTATCGAAACACCATTGAGCTCACTCAAGGAGCCAATGTCACTCCCCTGCGATCCGACACCATCCGGTTGGTGCAAAGCGGATGCGCATTCCATAGACTTCGTTCCGAAGATCCAAATCAACATCTCAAGGATTTCCTCAAAATCGTAGATTCCATAGACCTTGATGTTGAAACTCGAGAGACTCCCCAATTACGTCTCTTCCAATTCTCTCTGCGAGGCCATGCTAGTCAGTGGCTAGAGCGTCTACCCGCAGGATCCATCACCTCTTGGGATGATCTCACAACTCGCTTCTTGGCTCAATTTTTCCCACCGGGAAGAACTACCGAGCTAAGAAATGATATCTTGGCGTTCCAACAACGTCAAGGCGAAACCCTCTACGAGGCATGGACTCGATTCAAGGACTTACTC
>LBNU01036609.1:88372-117695 GCA_014162995.1 Artemisia annua | reverse complement strand
TGCCGGGGAATAGTTATTGTTTAGGTTGAATTTTTATTTTATTAGGTCTACTCACTAGATTCCTTTCTAGTGAGATTTTTATTTTATTTTTCTAGGATTTTCTTTAGTCTATCTATTTTCTTCGTGTTTTTTGTTCGTAACCATTACCATCCGACATCATGGAAGGTGGTAATATCCTCGATTACAACAACCCACCACAACCAAACCAACCTCCTAGAGCCCGTACTTTAGGAGAGTACTCCCGTCCTAGCCACCATGGCTATCGAAACACCATTGAGCTCACTCAAGGAGCCAATGTCACTCCCTTGCGATCCGACACCATCCGGTTGGTGCAAAGCGGATGCGCATTCCATAGACTTCGTTCCGAAGATCCAAATCAACATCTTAAGGATTTCCTCAAAATCGTAGATTCCATAGACCTTGATGTTGAAACTCGAGAGACTACCCAATTACGTCTCTTCCAATTCTCTCTGCGAGACCATGCTAGTCAGTGGCTAGAGCGTCTACCCGCAGGATCCATCACCTCTTGGGATGATCTCACAACTCGCTTCTTGGCTCAATTTTTCCCACCGGGAAGAACTACCGAGCTAAGAAATGATATCTTGGCGTTCCAACAACGTCAAGGCGAAACCCTCTACGAGGCATGGACTCGATTCAAGGACTTACTCCAAAAAGTCCCTCATCATGGCATAGACTTTTGGCTCCAAGTCCAAATCTTCTATGACCATATCAATATCCCCGCGAAGCAAACCATTGACCAAGCGGCCGGTGGCAAGCTACGTGATCTAAGTGCGGAACAAACATGGGATCTCCTAGAAGATCTTGCTCTCTATGACAACGAAAGTTGGAATGATCCCCGTGATTTGAATAAAACAGTCAAGGCAATATCTTTTCCTTTGAATAATTCAAGCACTTCCGACCGTAGGATCATAGAACTTGAAGACCAAGTCAAGTTTCTTATGAAATCCTACGAGGCTCCTAAACCATCAAGCCAAGTGAACAAAATCACTTCTTCGTGCGAATTATGTAGTGGTCCCCACGACACTCGTGATTGCATGGAACTCCCCGAACAAGCTTTTGCGGACTATGCATCCTCGCGTACCGATGGAGCAGGAGACAAGTGGTACACTTTCAAACCCGAGCCAAACCCTTACGGTGACTCATACAACCCCTCATAGAGAAATCACCCAAACCTTAGGTAGAAGCAAAACCAAAATGCACAACAAACCAATTCTTCCAACCCACCTAATCGTTTCCAATCAAATGGTTCCTACCCAAACCGTACTTTCAATAACAATCTTTCCAACAACAATGGTAGTACCAATAATCTCGAAGGATTGATGTCTCAATTTATGGCATCTCAAGAAGCTCGAATAGCTAGATTCGAATCCGAATTCAATCAACAACAAACGGAGATGACCAATAAGATAGACAACTTATTGAAAGCCCTCAACAACCAAGTGTTATCACCTCCACATAATGACGCTAGGAACACTAATAGCGGACCCCAAGTTAAAGACCCTTCTTCATCCAAACATGTCCACTTCGTCAACGTTGTCACCATTAAACCAATTGATAGGAGTGAGGATAATAGTGAACCTAAGGATGAGGTTAAGAAAGTCGAGGTAGATAAGGAAATTAGGAAAAGAGAGATTAAAGAAGTAGATGATGAAGAGGACTACTTCAATAGGTTGCCCACTAAGGAAGAACGTACATACCATAAGGATCTATTCAATGACCCCGAGACACCATACTTCCTAGGTAACCCAATCATCAAAACTGGTGACCCTACCAACCTTAACATACCATGCAATATAGGTCACTTGCATGTTTGGAAAGCTTACATAGATCTTAAGTCTCCCATAAACATCATGACTAGAGCCCACTACAATCTTATAATGAAAAAGCAACTGGGACTTAGGACATTTCCTAGCACGGGGTGGGTGAGCAATTTTGTAGGAAGAGTTAGGGGACTACATGTCTACATAGGGAATTTCACCTATATCGCCGACTTTGTGATTGTTGAGGACATTCGCCCGGTAATAGATGCATGCTTAACTCAAGTAGTTTTTGGAAAGCCGTTTGTTGAGACCTCTAAGATGAACTATGACCCATCTCTAGGGATAGTTAGATTCAAGGACGAGACTGATGATGTAGCTTACCAAATGCCTTATAAGATAGAGCAATACTGACTTTTGTCAAACCTTGAGAAGGAGCACAAGAAAGCGGTCTACTATAGGAATGATGAGGATAGAAGTAAAGGAGTGGACTATGTCATGAAAAGGATATTTGGTTTCTACAAGGATTGTTTGAAATTAGGACCGGATTATAAAACCAGACAAGAAGATGACCTAGAAACCGTGACCAACGATGAAGTCACGTAATGTACGGTGACTTTGAGTCTAGCTACAAGACTCGTTAATAAAGAAAAGCGTTTCTTGGGAGGCAACCCAAGCTTTATTTGCTTTGTGTTTATTTAGTTGTTTGTTTGATTTTATTTGCTTCCGTATGTATGTTATTTTTCTTGTTATTGATTCATGCTTCAAAAAAACTAACTTGTGAAAATGCTTTATTTTGTTTTTACCTTCGTCTTAACTACATATAAAGGTATTTTGCAAAAGATAAGTGTAAGGGAAATCTTACTCGGTTTATAAGAACAAATGAACATGAATCATAACAGTATAAATTAACATACATATTAGTACTTGTTTGAGTCAAATGCTTGTATCGAGTCATAATGATATTTTTGCAGGAATTCCAGGAAGTAAGGTATGGTTTTTTCAGAAATTTTCCGGAAACTTAACATGAGAAATCCGTCAGATCATTTTGGACGGCGTCAGGCATTACAACCTGACGGCATCAGGCAGTAATTTTCTGAAATTTTTGAAAGTTTTGTTTTTCTTCCGGAATCATAAAAAGTTTTGTTAATTCTCTAACTTATAATCTCCAGGAATTCTGCAAAAACATTCATTCCACAAGCATTATATCCTATTATAGATTATACCGCCGATTTTACGCGAGGTTCGCCTTTATTGTTTTTCAGGTTAACAGGTTATTTTGGACAAGGAGATGATTTATATTTCGGAAGGGAAGCTTTGAGCGTTCATCTTTCTTGGAAGAAGATCTAACCATGTTACCTCACTATCCACACCAAACGAATCAGGGGAGTATTTGTTTCATTCTTTCATTTTCATTACTTTTACATCTTTTATGTGAACATTGGGGACAATGTTCGGTTTAAGTGTAAGGGGGGGAAATGAAGACACCTTAGAGAATGCAATTGCGCTTGATTTTTGTTTGTTTGATAGTAAATTTGTAATAAAACCGAGAGAAATATTTGTTAGGGCAATTTTAGCGCCAATTTAAAATTTTTTACAACATTTAGAAGTGAAACTTTGGTCCTAATAAGCGTCTCATGGATAGGAAATTATATGACTAGCACAAAAACCCTACCACTAAAAAATTTTCCACCCCAAATATGTGAGGTTCGCCCCTAGAATTGGTAGGAAAAGCATTTATGCTATGATGTGTGTACCGGTAGCACTTAGATTCTAGAACTTGCGTTAGGACCATCTCAAATCCACAAGTGAGACTACATTCGTGTAGTTAGATCTACTACATGATAAGAGGCATTAGGATTAACCCTTTGTTTTACACCCGTGTTTTTGTTATAATTACGTTGGCTACATTGGTCAAGTAATTCTCCCACACCCTTTGCGTTGTACCCATTTTTGGTACACGATACCCCTAGTATATCCCTCAGAGCCTATCTTTTCATTTCAACCTTTGTGCATCTTACTCAAAGTGAGAATTTGTTACACCCCACTTAAATTTACACCCAAATCGCCTTAGCCCACCTTGTATGCACTCATCTTTAGTGCATTATTGTTACAACATATGTGTTAAACCCTTAGTTAGTTGTCTAATCACTTACATGGTTGCTAAGTCGAGTCATATCTTGTACAGATTGTTTTGGGACGATTGGGACTCATGCGTAAAGTACTAGTTTAATGGAGTAATGGGGAAGAACAACATTATTACCCCCATACATGCTAAATATTTTAAAAGTACTCCAAGTGTTTCGATTATCTTAATTCGAGTCATTAGATTAGTTATTTGTAAAGTATGTAAAAGTTCAAGTGTAAGGGGAGAACCGAGGCCCCTATGATGTATTATTTTGGATGGTAGGGCAAGAATGTATGAAAAAAAATGAAATGAGAAAAAAAAATGAGAAAAGGAAAAGTAGAAAAAACATACGGACTACCATCCCGTTTCTTTTTATGTTTGTTTATGTTTTTGTTATTTCGTTTTTAGCTTAAGTTGAGTCGAGTCTTGGCTTAGCAACATTGTATAGTACATGTATTTGATCATGATAATTAACTTGCCACCAGTAAAATACCCTTTATTCCAACCAAACCGTGTTTATCATATCCCTACACCTTACATTACAACCCTTTGGAAAGCCCTCTTTGATAGTTTATCTTAGGTGCTTACGCCTAGTGGAGGAGTAATTGATCCTCTCCCAAGCCTATGGTAATCTATTTGCTATGACAGGTAGTGAGTGATTTTATTCCATTTCAAATGTAGTTGTATAGGTTTATAACACCCGAGAGATGAGAGTATCCAAACACTATTTGTGAGGTGCTAGTGTATGATTTCCGTGCTTATTATGATTAGGGTCGAGTAACTATTTGTTGTAATTACTTTTATATTAGTGTTAAATGACCCCTAACTCATATTTTGATTGGAATAAAAGCCTATTTGCTTGAGGACAAGCAAATCTCAAGTGTAAGGGTATTTGATGAGGTGAAAAGTGTACCCGTTTTAGGGGGTCATTTAAGCCCTAATTCGTGTTAATATGATCAAATATTGCCCTAAATCGTTCCTTTTGTCATTTTAGGTACTTTTGAGAAGAATTCTGGAAAACACATCATTTTGGACGTTTTTGGAGCATAAAGTGAAGAAAACGACAAAGTCTCAAAAGAATGCTGGAAATCCTTCCTGACGGCGTCAGAGTCACAAGGTGACGCCGTCAGCCAACCAAGACAAAGGAGTGGATTCTGACTATACGTGACGCCCTAAGAAGAAAATGTGAAAATAATACCTGACGGCGTCAGGTGTTATGGATCCTAGGCCGTCAGGTGTTAAGTTAAAGAGAGACGGCCCAGCTCAGTTTTGTACGTGACGGCGTCAGAGATGGATCTAGGTGATCCGAGAACCCTAATGGCGGCGAGCTGACGGCGTCAGAGCCTATAACCTGACGCCGTCAGAGTGTATTTTCTATATATACTTTTCTATTTTTCATTCATTAGTGTGCAACTTTTTGGGAACAAACCCTAGACGATTTTATCAGCTTTTTCAAGGGTTTTTCACCCTTGATTCTTCCATGTTCAATTAAAGATAAGTCTCCCTTCAAATTAATCAATATGTCTATGTGTTGGTTAATTATATCTTATGCTTGTCTTTCAATTAACATGCTAGGCTAGATTTATCTTGTGTTTGCTTAGATCTAATGAAACCTAACTATTGATTATTGGTTGTTGGTGTGTTATTAATTGTATTGGATGATTGTTTATCGATGTTAGGCTTAAGAAAACTGGCTAACCTCCTATACGGTAACTTGCTTGAACGTCTTAAGAAACATGAACCAATGCGTACTAGGTTATTATGGTTGTATTTAATGCATGAGCGAATTCTAATGATCCCATGTTAGGAGCTTCTTAGCCGGCTCGACATAGGAGTGAAGTAGGAGCTTATAGAGTTGGGGAAGTACGTACGCCACCCCACGAATGGTATTAAGGAATACACCCGTCATCCACGCAATTAATACACACTAACCAACCGGTAAAAGATAGTTAGGGAGTAAGGAAATCTAAGTAAACACACTTGTCTCCATATAAGTTTCACAACCACTTAGTTTTAGTTATTTTATTTTATTTGCAATAGTAGTTTTTGGGTTAGTTGGCTAGCAACTAATTCCGCCCACTCCTTCAAACCCGAGATTTTACTTGCTTTCTAAAAAAATATAAAAATACAAAAATAATCATCCCTCACCCTTAGACCTATTAGAGTAGTTTTTCATACCTAACGAACACTATTCCCTGTGGAGAACGATCAATCCCCTGTACTTACCACTACACTATACTACATCGGTCAGGTACACTGCCTGGTGGGGTTGTAAGCCTCTTGAGATCCCTTGAGAGGTAAAACCTGTTGCGTGGTCGCAATCCTGCGTATCAGATAGAATTACCAACAATTAAACCCAACAGTTATGTAAATATAAATCCTACTAAGTGATTTTGACTTTTATTAAAGTAACTACTGGTTTTTATGCTATATTTAACCTAAATGATCCTAGAGTAAACTACTTATGCAGAATTAACAGCCTACAAACAACAGCAACACAACAATATAACCTGATCCAAACACTCCCTATGTATCTGCTAGTGAAAAGTTATGAAGCACAGTTAAGATCTAGTCTACTAATCCACCACATAAGTTCAGATAATGATCAAACAAGCTTAAATGAACCAGAAACAAGGATCTCAAACATCAAAATACCACTGATCATAGTATGCAACAATGACAATTTAAACACAAATAGTGCAACTAGGAGATCTAATGAACAAACATAAACAACTAAGCAACTATCAGCTCTAATATATCAAACAAACTTCAGAAACACCAGTAGAACACAGATCTAAACTCTACTTAAGCAGATTCAAGAATAATGCTAAAAAGGAAATTAGAACTTACAAGCTCAACCTCAGCTCAAACAGAGGTTTTACTTCACACAACCTATCTTTGTGTTAGGCCAAACACTTCCAAAGCTCTGTTTGATCTATCTAATCAACCTCCCTTCATCATCTTCATTGTTACAGTTGACTTATCAGTTGACTTTTGATGATTTTGAGAGATTTGGACTGATGAATACACTAAACAACACTCACAAGTGTTATGTAAGCAAGCCGGGTATTGTTTTTCTTTTGGGCTTTTGGTTAAATAAGAGGGGATTGGGCTTATAAGAGTTTTGGGTTTAGTGTTATTATAGATCCGGTTGTGTAAGGTTTTAGAGTTTAGGATTTAACATAAGGACCTAAAGTGTATAATCTGAAAATTAGAGGGACCTTTGCTGCCATTATTCCTTAGTATGATCCAAGGACTATAGTTGTCATTCTTTGATTCTTTGGGGACTAGTGATGTCATTATCTTCAAAATATCTTTTCAGGGACCGAAATTGACAACTTCAGAAACTTAAGGGACCTCTTTTGACAAATTCACCAAACTTCTTCCAAAGGCCATTTTTGCAACTTTATGAATCTCCAAGGTTGAATTTGACTCTTTAAGCTTTTCCTTTGACTATTTGACTTCCCCGGCTTCGGCTTTTGACACTTTCCATTCTCGTGCTCGTTTTTGTCGATTTTCTCTTATTTTTGTCCATATTTGAGATATCCATACCTGCACAATCACAAACACAAAAACACAAGATATTTGGCATTTATTGTTAGTTTTTGGTCGTTTTGGTTGGGTTTTAGGTCAAATAAAGGTGTGTGTTTTAACACATACCAAAATCCCACAGACTAAGGTATTGCCGTGTCCTCACGCAATGTGATCAATTCACGCTTTTGAGATAAATAATTTCACAACTCTTTTTATTAACTTTGGAAAGTAGCAAAACGTTCAAAAGAGATTACGAAATCATTTATTCCCGAAAACGCCCTGTTATTCCAATTTATTCATTATACTAACTCTACTACTAATATTTTTGTATTTTCCATTTTTACTTGTGACGGTATGCCGACTTTCATCATTTTTCAATAACGTTTAGGATCATAGAGTAAGAACAAGACTCATGGAGAAGTGACCATATGGATAAAATTCATCGTCCCTGATTTTTCACAAGCCCCCAAACTAAGCTTAAAAACGAGATCACAGCTTATTTACAAGTTAGATGCTAATGCTACCCATGGAAGTTACTTGTGTATTAACCTCTTACTCCCATTTTCCTATTTTATGGTATCTATTTATTTTATTTTTGTGAGAGAAATGAATTTCTTCATAAACATCTCGTTTTCATAATTTTTAGTCCAATAAAGATACCAAATTAAGATGCTAAATAGTTAATGTTCTTCTCGCAAGATTCGTTGCTTTGAAAATGAGGTCCACATCAAGGTTTTTATTATATTCTTATTATTATTAAGGTTGCCACCTACTTAAGCCAACACTAACTCCACGGCTACCTCGAAATATAAGGTTCGAAAGGGCCTTTTCCATATTGCGGCTTTCTTCTCGGCACATCCCAAACCAGACGGTTTTAGGTGACAAGGCTTTTGACACCCCACAAAGAATAGTACCGAAATCAGCGGGAATTCGATTCCAAATATTTACGAGACTACCGCTAAATCTGCATTAACTTAAATAAATAACAACCGTTTATTACAACGACAACATATAACTCATAGACATTAGTTGAGGAGTACTTTTACGTGCACCTCATGTACCCGATCTAGGATCGTCCACATGCACCTCACGTGCCACCAACTTGTCTAATAACTTAAGCTCTTATTCATACATCTCAATATTGATTTTTTTTACACACTCATAACTTTTTCACTTTAGTAACTTTTAGACTCCGAACCTTCACGGTTTAAGTCCAAGACCTTACCGCCTTTAGAAGTAAGGATCCAAGGTCCGATCTCAATCCGAATTCTTAGAGCACTTTAGTATTTATTATACGTATTATTACGGGACCTTGATGTGTACCCAATTTTTAAAGCAAGGATTCTTTTAAGAAGACCAAGAACTAGTCATCGGCGAAACCTAATATCTTTAATTATTTAGCACATAATATGGGGCGAAACAATTTTGAGGGAGCAAAAAGCCACAAGTACCTTCGATGAGCTCTAAAGAGAACCAACTAATCCATGCTTAGCATCTAACTTCTAAATAAACTCTATCATTTCGCGTTCTTCGCAAATTTAAAATCCCAAATAATGAGATCCGCGAATGCTTAGCCGATAATCGAATATTAAGATTATATTGGTTAAGGGGACAAGCTAGGGCTCAACACGCCCGGATCAAGTCAAAATTTTTATTCTTACTCTCACCAGCGGAAAGTCAACACGGTGTCAAAACACTTATTATATTTTTGCACAATCTTTTCAATTTTTCACATTTTTTTGTGTTTTTTTTTACAACTTTTTCATCATTTTTTTCTTTGAAGTTTTTCAAAATTTTCATTTTTTTCAATTTTTGAGGAAAAACGAGGTTGCGAGAGTAAACGGCTAAAAGTGAAAGTGCAAGGTCAATCGAATCGAAGATTCACCCCCCCACTAAAGATAAACATTGTCCTCAATATTTCAAAGGCAAAGGTAATCCTACGAAAATCTAAGGCCGTTTATTAAGTATGCCAAATAGATAAACGTTAGTCGATAAGATTAGGATATTTTGTGGATTTCTCGTAGAAGCAACGATGAATGAGACTCGAGTGGAGAGAAAGACAAGCAACGAGCACGAGAGTCTTCATACATCAGGGCAAATCCTAGACATATACAAACAACCACGAAACACGAGATATGGAAGAGGTCGCCCCTCCTCACGTCACTTATTAGAAAATAAAGAAAATAGAAAGATAGATAGGATAAGCATGGGGTGCCTCCCACGAAGCGCTTTGTTTTTTATTACCGAGTCACGAAGCTTGACTCGATCCCCGAATTCAGTCGTCCTTGGGGAAAGTTTGGAGATCCGGGACAACCATGGGTGGTATATCCACTCCGAAGTAATGTTTGAGACGATGACCGTTCACCTTAAAGTTGGGACAATCGGGTTGAGCTAACTCGATGGTTCTGATAAGGCGAAAAGTGTACCGCTTTTTGGGGGTCATTTAAGCCCTAAATCGTATTTATTTGATCATTTATTACCCTAAATCGTTCCTTTTGGCATTTTAGGTACTTTGGAGGGAAATTCTGGAAAAGGAAGCATTTTGGACATTTTTCGAGCATTAAAGTGAAGAATTCGACAAAGTGCTAAAATCTGCTGGAATAATACTCCAGACGGCATCAAGCCTTGATAGGCCAGAATGGATTTTGGGAGATTAAAGGGGGACAGCGTCAAGAAGGCCATCAAGAAACCCTAATCACGGCGAGGTGACGGCGTCAAGGCTATAACGTGACGCCATCAGATCTGATTTTCTATATATATTCTCATAATTTTTAGTCATTAGTGTTGAACTTTTTACAGATAAACCCTAGACGATTTTTGCAGCTTTTTTAAGGGTTTTATACCCTTGGATCTCTCATGTTACATTGAAGATAAGTAATCAATGAATCATTCAATATGTCTATGTGTTGTTTGATTCTATCTTGTTCTTCTCTTTTATTTAACATGTTAGGCTAGGTTTCCTTTGTGTTTGCTTAGATCTAATGAAACCTAACTATTGTTTATTGATTGAATGGTGTGTTATTGATTGTATTGGATGAATATTTATCGATGTTAGGCTTAAGAAAACTGGCAGACTTCCAATTGGTAACACGCTTGAATGTCTTAAGAAACATTAACCAAGGTGTACTAAGGTTATTTGATTGTATTTAATGCATGAGCGACTTCTAGTGATCCCATGTTAGGAGCTTCTTAGCCGGCTCGACATAGGAGTGAAGTAGGAGCTTATAGAGTTGGGGAAGTCCGTACACACCCCCACGACCGTTATTAAGGAATACAATCCGTCATCCACGCGATTAATACACACCAATCAATCGGTAAAAGATAGTTAGGGAGTAAGGAAATCTAAGTAAACACACTTCTCTCTATATAGTTTTCACAAACATTTACTTTCTTGTTATTTTATTTTATTTGCATTAGTAGTTATTTGGGTTAGTTGACTAGCAACTAATTCTGCCCACTCCTTCAAACCCGAGATTTTTACTTGCTTTCCTAAAAATAATAAAATACAAAAAGAATATTCCATCACCCCTAGACCTATTAGAGTAGCTTTTCAATCCTAACGACACTATTCCCGCAGAGAACGATCAATCCCCCGGTACTTGCCACTACACTATACTACATCGGTCAGGTACACTGCCTGGTGGGGATTGCAAGCTTCTCAAGATCCCTTGAGAGGTAAAACCCTAGTGCGTGGTCGCAATCCCGCGCATCAAAGTTTTTGGCGCCGTTGCCGGGGAATAGTTATTGTTTAGGTTGAATTTTTTATTTTATTAGGTCTACTCACTAGATTCCTTTCTAGTGAGATTTTTATTTTATTTTTCTAGGTTTTTCTTTAGTCTATCTTCTTCTTTGTGCCCTTCGTTTGTAAAACCCTTTTCATTTGTCACTATGGCGGATGAAATTCCATTTAGATCATTGACAATAGAGAAACTATTATATTTCACCAATAGATTTTCTTCTTACAATGAATTTTTGCGAACTCTTACTGACATCCGTGAAGAATTGGGGGTAAAGTTAGATGGGTTTGATGAATTCTGTGCATGTGTGATTTGTATTAGACAATCATTATCAGGATCAATTCCTTTTAGTGAGACCCGTTGAATAATTTTGAGGAAAGCTCCCTAACCATGGCCGATAAGTACGACGAATTGATGGATTTGTATGAGCAAGATGACCTAGTTTCTAAGAACATGAACTTAGAATCAAACCAAGATTCTGAGATGGTTAGAGTTGAGCCACCTAAGTGCATGTCATGGTTAGGCCCTACCATAATACAAGATGAACACATAGGTGACATTGATGTGATGGAGGATTTAGCCGAACATGATCACATTGATCAAAAAGACCTAGGTTTTATGATCGATGACGATGAATCTCAAGAAACACATGATGAATCTTTTGGGCAATATGAATATAACAGTCAGAATATTGAGGATGATCCTTATGATTCGGACATAGAAGTTGAGATGCCTAAGGAAGCACTTGAGATACTTGGGAAAATGTTAGGGTTAGACTCTACTAAAACCCATGATGAGGATATAGGTGATCTTGACACAAGGAATGATGAGGTTAGTAACATAAGCCCGCTAAGTACCTCACAAGTCCTGCCATCATCTGAGGCACACACACCGCCCGTGACTTACCCGGAAGAAGTAGTTGAGACTTTAGGAATCCCGATAGAGGTAGAACCTTTGAACCAAACACAACTAAAGGATATAGGTTTGAATGCTTATAGTGATCACAACTTTACTCTTAGTTCTAGGGAATTTCCTAGTTTTGATGAACCGGAGCCTCAACCAAAACCGTTACCTAATCTTCCATCTTTAGATGTGAATTTAGGAATTGAAAAAGGCCCCGATCCACCCATCAAACCATGTAGTCCGGGTAATGTTAAGATTAAGGTAGTAGACTCTAGGCCATGTGGAGTGGAAGCTAATATAGGAGTGAACCATGACCTTACATACTTACATCACCCATTCATGATTGATCATAAGAGACATTATGGGTTTAAACCGGGTTTATTAGGTCAGGATAGATTCCCAACTAGGAGTCTCTCGAAGTTAATAGAAGAAGATCCCTTTTTAGGAGAAAACTTTAATTCACCTGTTGACCAAAGTGAACTAGGTAAGGTTATGATGAAAGGAGCATACCCCTTTGAGTATATAATCCATCCACCACTCTTTCCTCACGAGGCATACTTCCCCCAAGATGGTGTGTATCGCTACTACCACCTGCACTTAATCTTAAGTGTAGGGAAAACCTCCCTTATTTCCGCTAAATAAGGGTAGAGTCAGGCTCGTGACTCGAACAAAAACAAGCGCTTTTTGGGAGGCAACCCAAGCTTTGTGTGTTTATTTGTTTGTTTGTTTGTTTTTATCTCCGTGTGTATGTTTTATTTTTATTGTTATTGATTCATGTCTCTAAATGGTGAAAATGCTTTATTTTGTTTTTAACTACGTCTTAACTGCATATAAAGGTATTTTGCAAAAGATAAGTGTAAAGGAAATCCAAATTGGCTTATAAGAACAAATAAACATGAATCATAACAATATTAAATTGACATACATGTTAGTAATTGTTTGAGTCAAATGCTTGTATCGAGTCATAATGATATTTTGCAGGATTTCCAGGAATTAAGAATTGAGTTTTTCCAAAAATTTTTCGGAAACTTAACATGAAAAATCTGTCAGATCACTTCTGACGGCGTCAAGCCCCAGGCTGATGGCGTCAGGCTCAATTTTCTGGAATTTTTGAAAGTTTTGTTTTTCTTCCGGAATCATAAAATCTCTAACTTATAAACTCCAAGAATCTGCAAAATATTCATTCCACAAGCATTATATCCCTATACAGATTTATCCCGCCGATGTTATGCAGGTTTTCATGTTTGTTTTCTAAGGTTTAACAGGTTATTTTGGACAAGAAGATGATTTATATTTCGGAAGGGAAGCTTTGAGCGTTCATTTTCTTGGAAGAAGATCTAACCATGTTACCACATTATCCACCGAGCGAATCAGGGGAGTATTTAATCTCATTCTTTTACCTTATTTACTTTTACATCTTGTTATTTGAACATTGGGGACAATGTTCATCTTAAGTGTAAGGGGGGGTAAATTACGATACCTTAGAGAATGCAATTACACTTAGTTTTTGTTTGTTTAATGGTAGATGTGTAATAAAACTGAGATAAATACCTGTTAGGGTAATTTTAGTGCCAAATTTAAATTTTTTTACAACATATAGGAGTGAAACTTTGGTCTTAATGAGCGTCTCATGGATAGGAGTTATATGACTAGCACAAAAACCGTACCACTAAAAAATTTTCCACCCCAAATATGTGAGGTTCGCCCCTAGAATTGGTAGGAAAAGCATTCATCTTTAATGCTTGTGTGTGTACCGGTAGCACTTAGATTCTAGAACTTGCGATAGGACCATCCCGAATCCATAAGTAAGACTACATTCGTGTAGTTAGATTTACTACATGATAAGAGGCATTAGGATTAACCCATTGTTTTACACCTATCTTTTTGTTATAATTACATTGACTTCATTGGTCAAGTAATTCTCCCACACCTTTGCGTTGTACCCATCTTTGGTACACGATACCCCTAGTACACCTTCTAGAGCCTATCCTTTTCATTTCTAACTTTAAGCATTTTACTTAAAGGAAGAATTTATTACACCCCACTTAAATGTACACCCAAATCGCCTTAGCCTACCTTGTATGCACTCACCTTTAGTGCATTATTGTGACAACACTTGTTAAACCCTTAGTTAATTATCTAAGAGTAAATTACATAGATGGTCCCTGTGGTTTGCCCAAAGTTTCACCCACAGTCCCTGAAAGTTAAAAGTTGCACGGATAGTCCCTATCTCTGAAAAGAATAACACTAATGGTCCCTTTTATAACTGTCGTTAAGTGACTTCCGTTAAAATTTACATGTTAGTCCCTTTTGGTTAAATATCGTTGCATCGTTTATCCTTTATAATAGCGGTCGTTTATAACTTAAAGTTTTTCGAATTTTTCTTACGTTTTCATCTGTTTTTATACGTTTTCATGCGTTTTAATCCGTTTTCGTCCGTTTTTATATAATTTCATCCGTTTTTCTTACGTTTTCATCTGTTTTCATGCGTTTTTATACGTTTTCGCTCGTTTTTCTTACGTTATTGTCTGTTTTCCTACGTTTTCATCCGTTTTTATCCATTTGGGTCCGTTTTTATACGTTTTCGCTTGTTTTTATATGTTTTCCTTTATTTTTCTTACATTTTCATACGTTTTTATCCGTTTTTATACGTTTCATACGTTTTTATATGTTTTCATTCGTTTTTATACGTTTTCTTACATTTTCATCGGTTATTTTTATGTTTTCATATGTTTTTCTCCGTTTCCTTTCGTTTTCATCCATTTTTATTCATTTTCGTTTGTTTTTATACATTTTCGTCAATTTGTATACGTTTTCGTCCGTTTTATATGTTTTCGCTCCATTTTTCTTATGTTTTTATCCAGTTTTATACGTTTTCTTATGTTTCTGTCTGTTTTCCTTACGTTTTCATCCATTTTTATACATTTTAACCCGTTAACGTATAAAAACGTATGATACCAGACGAAAATGTATGAAAATAGATAAAAGTGTATGACAATTTAAGAAAAACGGATGAAAGCAAATAAAAACGAATGAAAATTTATAAAAACGGACCGAATGTATGAAACGTAAGAAAAGTAAGCGAAAACGTATAAAAGCGGATAAAAAGTATTAAAACAGATGAAAACGTAAGAAAAACGAATGAAAATGCATAAAAATGGATAAAACGTATGAAAATATAAGAAAAACGGACGAAAACATATAAAAAAGGACGAAAACGGATAAAAATAGATGAAAACGGATAAAAATGGATGAAAAATGAGCAAAAACTTATAAAATGGACGAAAACGTATAAAAATGGACCAAAACGTATAAAAACGGACGAAAATGAATAAAAATGAATGAAAACGGAAGGAAACGGAGAAAAACATATGAAAACATAAAAATAACCGATGAAAATGTAAGAAAACGTATAAAAACGAACGAAAACATATAAAAACGTATGAAAACATATAAAAACGGATAAAAACGTATGAAAATGTAAGAAAAATAAAGGAAAACGTATAAAAACAAGCGAAAACGTATAAAAACGGACCCAAACGGATAAAAATGGATGAAAACGTAGGAAAACAGACAACAACGTAAGAAAAACAAGTGAAAACGTATAAAAACGCATGAAAACGGATGAAAACGTAAGAAAAACGGACGAAATCGTATAAAAACGGACGAAAACAAATTAAAACGCATGAAAACGTCTAAAAACGGATGAAAACGTAAGAAAAATTCGAAAAACTTTAAGTTATAAACGGCCGTTATTATAAAGGATAAACGATGCAACGATATTTAACCAAAAGGGACTAACGTGTAAATTATAACGGAAGTCACTTAACGACAGTTAAGAAAGGGACCATTAGTGTTATTCTTTTCAGAGATAGGGACTATCCGTGCAACTTTTAACTTTCAGGGACTGTGGGTGAAACTTTGGGCAAACCACAGGGACCATCTATGTAATTTACTCATTATCTATTTGATTACATGGTTGCTAAGTTGAGTCATATCTTTGTACATATTGTTTTGGGACGATTGGGACTCATGCGTAAAGTACTAGTGTAATGGAGTAATGAGGAAGAACAACATTATTACCCTCATATGTGCTAAATATTTTAAAAGTACTCCAAGTGTTTTGATTATCTTAATTCAAGTTATTAGTTTAGTTATTTGTAAAGTATGTAAAAGTTCAAGTGTAAGGGGAGAACCGAGGCCCCTATGATGTATTATTTTGGATGGTAGGGCAAGAATGTATGTCAAAAAAAATCAAAAAAATCAAGAAAAATAAAAAAAAATGAGAAAAAGAAAAGTAGAAAAAACATACGGACTACCATCCCGTTTCTTTTTATGTTTATTTTATGTTTTTATAAGTTTTTGATTAGCCTAAGTCGAGTCTTGTCTTGGCTTAGCAACGCCATATTGTACATGTAATTAATCAAGATCTTTAACTCGCCACCAGTAAAATATCCCTTATCCAACAAAACCGTGTTTATCATATCCCTACACCTCATTACAACCCTTTTTGTAAAAACCTCTTTGATAGTTTATATCTTAGGTGCTTACGCCTAGTGGAGAAGGTTTTCGATACTTTCCCAAGCCTATGGTAATCTATTTGCTATGACAGGTAGTGAGAAATATTGTTCATTTTCATTTATGAGATATAATTCTATGACACCTGAGAGATGCGAGTATCTAAACACTACTTGTGAGGTGCTAGTGTGTAATCTCCGTGCTTATTATGATTAAAGTGGAATGATTATTTGTTGTAATTACTTTTATATTAGTGTTAAATGACCCCTAACTTGTATTTTGATTAGAATAAAAGCACATTTGCTTGAGGACAAGCAAATCTCAAATGTAAGGGTATTTGATAAGGCGAAAAGTGTAACGCTTTTCGGGGGTCATTTAAGCCCTAAATCGTATTTATTTGATCATTTATTACCCTAAATCGTTCCTTTTGGCATTTTAGGTACTTTGGAGAGAAATTCTGGAAAAGGAAGCATTTTGGACATTTTTGGAACACTAAAGTGAAGAATTCGACAAAGTGCTAAAATCTGCTGGAATAGTACTCCAGACGGCGTCAAGCATGGAGCTGACGGCGTCAAGCCTTGATAGGCCAGAATGGATTTTGGGAGATTAAAGGGGGACGGCGTCAAGAAGGCCATCAAGAAACCCTAATCACGACGAGGTGACGGCGTCAAGGCTATAACGTGACGCCGTCAGATCTGAGTTTCTATATATATTCTCATAATTTTTAGTCATTAGTGTGGAACTTTTTAGAGAGAAACCCTAGACGATGTTTGCAGCTTTTTTAAGGGTTTTATACCCTTGGATCTCTCATGTTACATTGAAGATAAGTAATCAATTAATCATTCAATATGTCTATGTGTTGTTTGATTCTATCTTGTTCTTCTCTTTTATTTAACATGCTAGGCTAGGTTTCCTTTGTGTTTTCTTAGATCTAATGAAACCTAATTATTGATTATTGATTGAATGGTGTGTTATTGATTGTATTGGATGAATGTTTATCGATGTTAGGCTTAAGAAAACTGGCAAACTTCCAATTGATAACATGCTTGAATGTCTTATGAAACATGAACCAAGGTGTACTAAGGTTATTTGATTGTATTTATTACTATTTAATGTATGAGCGACTTCTAGTGATCCCATGTTAGGAGCTTCTTATTATAGAGTTGGGGAAGTCCGTACACACCCCCATGACCGTTATTAAGGAATACAATCCGTCATCCACTCAATTAATACACACTAATCAATCGGTAAAAGATAGTTAAGGAGTAAGGAAATCTAAGTAAACACACTTCTCTCCATATAGTTTTCACAAACATTTACTTTCTTGTTATTTTATTTTATTTGCATTAGTAGTTATTTGGGTTAGTTGACTAGCAACTAATTCCGCCCACTCCTTCAAAACCTAGATTTTTACTTGCTTTCCTAAAAATAATAAAATACAAAAAGAATCTTCCCTCACCCCTAGACCTATTAGAGTAGCTTTTCAATCCTAACGACACTATTCCCGCAGAGAACGATCAATCCCCTGGTACTTGCCACTACACTATACTACATCGGTCAGGTACACTGCCTGGTGGGGATTGCAAGCTTCTCAAGATCCCTTGAGAGGTAAAACCCTAGTGCGTGGTCGCAATCCCGCACATCAGGTTCCATAAGGAAAAACTCGGGTAACGGTAAACGGTCCTGACCAACGGGTTTTGAGTTTGCCCGAGAAAATCTTCAATCGAGAATTGAAAAGAAGGACTCGATTACCAACGTTGAAAACGCGGCCTTTGATCTTAGCATCATGAATCCTCTTGGTTTTCTCTTTGTAGATCAAAGACTTTTCATAGGCTTGATCCCTAAGTTCGTTTAATTCATTTAATTGAACTTTTCGGTGATCACCCACGGTTTTTAGGTCAAAATTAGCATGTTTTAAGGCCTAGTAGGCCTTGTGCTCTAATTCAATGGGCAAATGACAAGCCTTTCCATACACCAACTTGTAAGGAGCACACCCGATGGGGGTTTTGTAAGCGGTGCGGAAAGCCCATAAAGCATCATCTAACTTATCGGCCCATGAAGCACGATTATCATTTACGGTCCTCTCTAATATACGTTTTAAGCCACGATTGGAAACTTCAACTTGACCTCTCGTTTACGGGTGATACGCGATAGAAAGATGATGGGTAACTCCGTACTTAAGCATAACTTTGGCGAATTGATCATTACAAAAATGAGTACCGCGATCACTTATAATAGCACGAGGAGTTCCAAATCGGGCAAAAAGATTCTTCAAAAACTTAACCACATCTCGGGCGTCATTGGTGGGGAGTGCTTGTGCTTCAACCCATTTCGACAAGTAATCGACGGCCACGAGTATATATTTATTCCCTCGAGAAGACGGGAATGGTCCCATAAAGTCAATACCCCAAACGTCAAAGATTTCACAAACTTGAATCGCATTCTGAGGCATCTCATCCTTTTGTGAAATTTTTCCTTGACGTTGGCAAGAGTCACATGACTTCACCAAGTCTTGTGCATCACGGTATATCATCGGCCAATAGAAGCCGGAATCAAAAACTTTCTTAGCAGTGTAGTTGGCACCATGATGTCCCCCCGTGGGTCCATTGTGGCATGCCTTAAGTATGTCCTCGGCTTCCTTGCCGTGAATGCACCGTCGAATAACTTGGTCCGCACATATCTTAAACAAGTAGGGGTCGTCCCAGAAATAATGCTTAACGTCTTTAAAGAACTTGTTCTTTTGTTGGCACGACATCTCTTTTCGAAGAAATTCCCCGCATGGTAATTTGCAAAGTCGGCGAACCATGGGGTACTTGGGTCATGAGATAAACTCCCAAGTGTCTCGAGAGGAAATGTCTCGGTAATTTCCTTATTCTCGAGATAACTTTGATGGGGATTTTCGAGTCTAGAAGGATGGTCGGCGGCTAGGTTCTCCGCTCCTTTCTTGTCGCGAATCTCGACATCGAATTCTTGGAGAATAAGGACCCACCGCATTAATCTTGGTTTAGCATCTTGTTTAGTTATAAGGTATTTCAAGGCCGAGTGATCCGTATACACTATGCATTTTTTCAAAAGGAGATAAGGTCGAAACTTTTCGAAGGCATAAATGACGGCTAACATTTCTTTCTCAGTAGTCGTATAATGATATTGAGCGTCGGTCATAGTCTTACTTGCATAGTGTATCGGTTGGAAGTATTTGGTCTTACGTTGCCCCAAGACCGCTCTGATAGCATAATCGCTAGCATCGCACATAAGCTCAAAAGGCAAGTCCAATTGGGGGCAACTAAAATCGGAGCTTCCGTCAATTTCTTCTTAAGTATCTCAAACGCTTCAACACACTCATTAGAGAAGAAAAACGGAGCATCTTTTTCAAGCAAATGGGTCAGAGTTAGGGCAATCTTAGAAAAGTCTTGGATGAAACGTCGATAAAAACCGGCATGACCTAGAAAACTACGAATTCCTCGAACGGTGGTGGGATGAGGTAGCTTTGCGATCACATCAACTTTAGCTCTGTCGACCTCAATCCCGGCTTTGGAAATCTTATGGCCGAGGACAATGCCCTCTTTAAGCATGAAATGACACTTTTCCCAATTGAGAACCAAATTAGTGTCTTCACACCGTTTTA
Organism: Artemisia annua; assembly: GCA_014162995.1. Classification (NCBI taxonomy): domain Eukaryota; kingdom Viridiplantae; phylum Streptophyta; class Magnoliopsida; order Asterales; family Asteraceae; genus Artemisia; species Artemisia annua. The sequence goes on along the minus strand of LBNU01036609.1, from coordinate 97,472 downwards.
GCATTTTCTCCAAATGGGAAAGGCAAGCGGTAAAAGAATTTCCATAGACCGAGAAATCATCCATGAATACTTCCATAGTCTTCTCGATCATATCTTGGAAAATGGCCGTCATACATCTTTGGAACGTGCCTGGAGCATTACATAAGCCAAAGGGCATACGTCGATAAGCAAACGTCCCATAAGGGCAAGTAAAAGTGGTCTTTTCTTGATCCTGAGGATCGATCGGAATCTGAAAGTAACCGGAGAAACCATCAAGAAAGCAATAGAACTCATTTCCCGCTAGACGTTATAGCATTTGTTCCATAAAAGGAAGTGGGAAATGGTCCTTCCGGGTCGCATCATTGAGCTTACGATAGTCGATACAAACTCTCCATCCCGTAACAAGACGTGTGGGAATTAGCTCATTATCTTCATTCGTCACTACGGTCATTCCACCTTTCTTCAGAACACAATGGACTGGGCTAACCCATGAGCTATCAAAAATGGGGTAAATCATCCCAGCGTCGAGGAGTTTGATAACTTCCTTCTTAATAACTTCATGGATTTTTGGGTTAACCTGTCGTTGTTGTTGGATCACGGGCTTAAAATTATCTTCGAGCAAAATCTTATGAGTGCAAAAACGAGGGTCTATGCCCTTGATGTCGGAAATTTTCCAAACAATGGCACTCTTATGCTTCCTAAGCACATCTAAGAGACGGGACCTCTCCTCATCTTTAAGGTCGTTAGAAATGATAACGGGAAATTTGTCGGTCCCTTCTAAGAAAGCATATTCGAGATGAGGAGGTAAATCCTTGAGCTCGAGCTCCAGAGGATTTTCGTTAGACGGCTTAACTTCTTTAACTTTGGCGATTTTAAGGTCCATCGGAGGGAGAGAAGGTGTAGGATCTTCATTCAATAACTTTTCAAGCAAACGGATATCTCCCTCCGGATCGAAAACGGTGTCATCAACTTCTGGAGAAATAGAATCATTAGAAAGATAAGCCTCGATCTCTTACAAGATGAAATCACTCCCCTCAAACGGAGTAAGGGGAGGGGAAGAGTCGGATACAATTGGTTCAGAAGAAGGAGTGGGATTGCCACTCGAAGCATTGTTTGAAAAACCGAGAAGCTCTTGAGCATACTCCTCCGTAGCAATATCAATAACATCAATACGGTTAAGAGATTCAACATCGTAATTGGAGGAGTATCTCGACGTTTGGTCCAAATTAAAAGTAACGGCTTCACTTCCATCGCGCAAAGTAATCTCTTCGTCGTAAACATCAATCAAAGCACGACCGATCCTTAGGAAACTTCTTCCGAGAATGAGAGGAACCCGTGGATCGGCATCGAAATCAACAATTACAAAATCAGCAGGGAAATGGAACTTTCCCACATTGACGACTACATCCTCAGCTATTCCCACTGGGCGGGAAGTAGAACGATCGGCAAGCTCGAGGGTCATGCAAGTTGGGGTCAGTTCGGGAAGCGATAATTTCTTCCAAACGGATAAAGGCATGAGGTTAATGCTAGCACCAAGATCGGCCAAGGCGAAGCACTGAACCATCCCCGGAAAATTACACGGAATAAGAAATTTGCCGGGATCTCCAAGCTTTTCGGGAAGCTTCATATGGAGAACCGCCGAGCAATTCTCGTTCAAATGTGTTTTAGCCATTTCAAACAATTTCTCTTTATTATTCAACAAATTTTTAATCATAGATGCAAATTTTGGCATTAAAAGAATAGCATCCGCGAGACTTATATCAAAATGCAAATCTTTTAAAATCTGAAAGAATTTTTCCATATGGTGATTCGTTTTCTCACGGAGCTTTTGATCGTTAAGTCGAGAAGGATAAGGAATTGACGGTTTTGGATTTTTTTTCGGAATCTCAACTTTAGGAGCATCTTCGGGCTCAACTTCTTTGGATTTGGAAGGTTGGACAACCGGAGGTTGGACGTTTTCGGTTTTTCCGTTATTAGTAGGAATTACCGGGTCCTTTGTCGCCTGGGTCTCACGGTCCGCTACCTTAGGAAGAGAAGTCGAGGTAGTCGGAGCCGTGGGTACATCGTATGAAACACCACTTCGAGTTGTGATTTCTTTCAAATCACCCCTCGGGTTAGCAATAGTATTACTCGGAAGAGAACTAGACGTCGACGGTTGATTCATTTGAAGAAAACTACTCATCATTTGCTTAAGCTCATTCATTTGTCGAGTCATAGTCGTGTCGATCTCTTTCTTAAGTTCAACCTTTATGTTGTTGATTTGATTTTGCATAGCTCTCATGCTAACATCGTTTGATTTCGTATAATTTGCAAGCTCGGGAGAAGGTTGACTTTGTTGTGGTGGTTGATGATAAACTTGTTGGGGTGGAGAGGCTTGATAATTTTGATTTTGATTGAAATTGGTTCCACGGTTTTGATTGTAACCTTGGTTTTGATAACCTTGGTTATTTTGNGAAGAGAACTAGACGTCGACGGTTGATTCATTTGAAGAAAACTACTCATCATTTGCTTAAGCTCATTCGTTTGTCGAGTCATGGTCGTGTCGATCTCTTTCTTAAGTTCAACCTTTATGTTGTTGATTTGATTTTGCATAGCTCTCATGCTAACATCGTTTGATTTCGTATAATTTGCAAGCTCGGGAGAAGGTTGACTTTGTTGTGGTGGTTGATGATAAACTTGTTGGGGTGGAGAGGCTTGATAATTTTGATTTTGATTGAAATTGGTTCCACGGTTTTGATTGTAACCTTGGTTTTGATAACCTTGGTTATTTTGAGGATAACGGTTTTGATGAGTTTGCACGGGTGGAAACCCGGGTGGACCCATTTGTTTGTTTTGAGTACGAAAACCTTGGTTTTGATTGAAGTTTGCGGCTGCTACGTTAGCATTATAAACTTGGCCATTGGTGGCTTGACAATCATAATATGGATGGAGGCACCACAAATCACACATTTTTCGGTAACGGCTTTAACGGGCTCGGGTTTCTGGTTCTGAATCTTAAACTCTTTCACCATACAACGGATAGCATCAGTAAGTTCGGCCAATTCTGATGATTGGACCGACGAAGAAGAAGGAGTAAAAGAAGTCACTTTCGAAACATTCGGTTTATTACGAGAAGTCGGAACCTTAGATTTGTTCTCAATGATCGTTAAAATATCCCTTGGCGTACGATTCAAGATATTGCCACCGGCGGCTGCATTTAAAGAATCTTGATCGTTTTGGGTCAAAGCATTATAAAACGTGTCGATTTGGTGCAATTCGGAGAAACCGTGGTGAGGACATTTTCGAAGAAGATCCTTAAAACGTTCCCATGCCTCACCAAAGTTATCATCAAAACGTTGTTGAAAATTGGTTATATCATTCTTAAGATTAGTCGTTTTGGACGGAGGAAAGAAATGATTAACGAATTTTGAGACGAGTTCTTCCCATGTAGTGATGGAACGAGGGGGTTCTTTTTCGAGCCAAATCCGGGCTGCCCCCTCGAGTGAAAACGAGAATAACATCAACTTAATGGCATCGTGAAGGACATCCTTAAATTTCATGGTTGAAGTTAACTTATTGAACCATCGGATGTGTGCGTGAGGATCGTCCCTCTCAAAACCGTGAAATTGGTTTGATGTGACAAGTTGAATCAAACCGGTTTTAATTTCAAAATTATCGGAAAGTATCGGTGGTAAAACGATTGCGTCTCCATATCCCTCGGTGGGCCATTGGAGCAACTCATGCATTGTACGTTGATCGGCCATCTCGGTGATGGGTGCTTCAACAAGAGTACGTATCTCGGGTACATTAGCTCGTTTACGACGTCTACGATAGTGTTGAGTCGGTATGGTCAGAGATTTATCGATTAATCTCGACCGTGAACGTGTGAGCATACACTAAAAGAAAAAGAAAAACAAATTTGAAAAGAAAATCTTTTTGGTTTTTTTATATATAAGAAAACTTAAAAATCACAATATTTTTTTCTTTTTCTTTTGTTTTTATATCACAATATTTTTGTGATCGATTCGTCAAACGAAATCGTTTCCTTCAAATCTACGCGCAGTGAGGCGGGAGGGCAAAGGTGCTCCGTAGATGCTTAAAAACCCGCCCTCTTCAGCTCGACAATTTAATGTCAAACTTACCTTTACCTCGGTTATTCGGTTGTAGAATTAAAGTAGTCCGAAAACTTTTAACTTCACGGTCTCTTTTTGCGTTCGAATTTATTTGGTTTACAACACTCTCAAGAGGGAGAGTGAGGTTCCTTATTATATTTTTGGTATTTTGTAAACACTTTGGGAAAAGTGTTTCGTATTTTTGATTTTTACTTTTTATATAAGAAAATATTTACAAAAGGAAGGTTTTTCAAAACACGATTTTAAAAACGAAAACCAAAATTCGCTTCAACCTTCCCCGGCAACGGCGCCAAAAATTAGTTCGTGAAAATCAATAGAGTTTATATATAAGTATTCTCCAAGGAGATCCGAAGAAAATACGGATAACCCGAGGTCGTATAGTCCGTGTGAAAGTGTGAATGGAAAATCGATTTCCGGATCATAAAACGCGTAATGAAAAGGGGTAAAAGTGATAATAATGAGAATTACACTAATGATAATGAAAATAAAGCACAATTAAACACGTAAGCAAGTAACACACGTAATTGAGGCACACGTAAACTAAAAACGCAAAAACGAATTAATAAACGTGAAATAAAACGTAACGTAACAATTTCAAAACGTAAAACTAAAGCAAATCTAATCCTAGGGGTGCAATTTAAAGTTTCCTAAGCTAAAAATGATAAAAGAAAAATTTAAGAAAAAGAAAATTTTTTTTTTTTTTTTTGACTTTTTATTTATTTAATTGGAATTAAAAACTTTTTTTTTTTGTATTTTTTTATTTAATAAAAGTAAATTGAACTAATTATGAAATCAAACTTCTAATCTTACAAATTTAATTTTCAAAACTCTTACTGAACTAAAAACTAATTTTAAAAATAAAAATAATTGTCTTTTTGTGATTTATTTTGAAATTAAAAAGGATTTAAAATTGATGAAAAACTAATTAATTGCAAAAGAAATATCAAATAAGCTTGGATAAATGTAAAATTTTGCAGAAAATTCTAAAAATATATTCTAAACCTAATAAAAATAAAATTTACTGAAAAAGGAACAAAATAAGCAGTCTGGTCAAATAAGCAGTTTGACCAATAAGCACTTAATAAACAAATCTTAAGCAAAAGGCACAAAAAGCTCAGGACAAGCAGAAGCAACACTTAGAAGCTTAATTCAACAAAAATAACACAGAAAAGCTCACAGGAATAAGTTGATAAGCACTTGCAAGTTTCACTTAAAATCAGTCCAAACAAGCCCTAAAGGGAGCTCAAATAAGCAGTGAAATAAGCTGAATAGTGAAAACCAATTGTAAATCCTAAAATCTAGCTATATAAGCTTCAATTTGCCCCACTAATCTCACAATTAGCTCAAGAGAATAGCTAGATAAGTGCTTGTAAAGTAGGCTGCAAACAGACCAGGTCCTTGGTGCAGGGCAGTTAATGAGCAACTAAGCAACTTTGAGCTTAAATTAAAGCAAGCAAATGATAAGCAAACTGAGATTATCTTTTTGTTATAGAATCAAAAGCAGCCAAATTCCATAAATCAACAAGCAAATAACACTTTCAAACAGTGTTGAACCCTACAAGTTATCTAGAAGATCTGGCCAAATCTGAATACACTATTTTTTTGATTTTTTGAGTTTTATGCAATTTTGACTAAATTGAATTTCAAATGATCTTAGATGATTACTAATGTTATAATAAACTGTTATGCAACTAGAATAAGCTATATAAACTACTTTTTTACTAATATGATAGAGTTACCAATAATTAAACCCAGCAGTTATGTAAATATAAATCCTACTAAGTGATTTAACTTTTATTAAAGTAACTACTGGTTTTTATGCTATATTTAACCTAAATGATCCTAGAGTAAACTACTTATGCAGAATTAACAGCCTACAAACAACAGCAACACAGCAATATAACCAGATTCAAACACTCCCTATGTATCTGCTAGTGAAAAGTTATGAAGCACAGTTGAGATCTAGTCTACTAATCCACCACATAAGTTCAGATAATGATCAAACAAGCTTAAATGAACCAGAAACAAGGATCTCAAACATCAAAATACCACTGATCACAGTATGCAACAATGACAATTTAAAGACAAATAGTGCAACTAGGAGATCTAATGAACAAACATAAACAACTAAGCAACTATCAGCTCTAATATATCAAACAAACTTCAGAAACACCAGTAGAACACAGATCTAAACTCTACTTAAGCAGATTCAAGTATAAAGCTAAAAAGGAAATTAGAACTTACAAGCTCAACCTCAGCTCAAACAGAGGTTTTACTTCACACAGCCTATCTTTGTGATAGGCCAAACACTTCCAAAGATCTATTTGATCTATCTAATCAACCTCCCTTCATCATCTTCATTGTTACAGTTGACTTATCAGTTGACTTTTGATGATTTTGAGAGATTTGGACTGATGAATACACTAAACAACACTCACAAGTGTTATGTAAACAAGTATGATCCTGTATTATACTAAAACAAAGCTTATTGAAGCTTATATTTGAAAATGAAAATATATTTATGGATTTTATAGATTTTTCTGATTTTTTTTTTATTATTTGAACTAAACAATAATGAAAGTACTAATTATAAAAGCTAAGATAACTTGTGATAAGCTGTCACACCTCGCCAAGGCGGAAACGCGAGTGTGTAACTTCATGGATATCATCACAACACTTGGTGTCTAAACAGAGAAATACTACATGCACATAAGATTGAGCAAAGTACAAACACAAAGTGTTGTAACAATACTCCAAAAGAAAATAACCAAATCAAACCTCCAAAAGTATCTTCAACAAAGTCAAACATATACAATCCAACACGCAGATAAACCATTCTCAAATGCAACTAAAGTCTCTTCTAGTCCCTTCCTTCTATCTTATCCTTAGAATGCTCACCTGAAAATGATGCTTAAAACGTCAAATGTTCTGAGATTCATAGGGTTTAAGACACACTACACTCTCAAGGCAACCATTCACTGTGATCATAAAATATAGCTGGAGAAATAAAATATAGTATCATACAAGCTACATGTACCCATAAATCAATCATCACAAAGGCAACCATCGGCTGGCACGTGACCCCCGCTCTAAATCACATCATCAATTAGTCGCATGCAGCGGAGTAACAGGATAAGCATCCTCCCAATTGGATCCATATCAACCATACAACACAATAACGAGTAGGAGTATTACTCTCCAATTGGATACTCCCCTCCAATTGGACCACAACAGCATTATCACATATTGATGACGTATGGTATGGATTCGGGTCACGAACCCACCTATACGAAAGCCCACCACGAGTGGGCCTTATAATGACATTCGTAGCCCGCGAGGCCCACGAATACGAAAATCTCACTTAAGCCCACCCACGAGTGGACTGCTTGGGCCCATGAAGACCAAGTCCATACACGGTTACATACTTGGTATACGATATCTCTTATTCTTTTGATAGATATCGCATAACCGAGGATTGGGGAACACGAAACCAACTAGGGCTTCGTGTGTATAAATAGAGGTCCCCTAGGTCCTCTACAGGTACGATACACAACCCTAATTCACAACCTTTACCTAAACTCGATTACTTACTCTCACGCCAGAGGATAATCGGGAAACAATCCCTCGATAAGCCTAACGGTGTTTCTGTTTTTTCTTAGTGCGCAGGTTCCAAGACTAAATACCCGAATTGGTACTCAAGCCAAGCCTTGCCCAACTTTTGTATCAACAAGTGGCGCCATCCGTGGGACACTAACACTAAGAGCTTTCCAAAAAATACTAGAACACCAACATGAGTCAACTGCGACCTCTGAACGACCCAAACCCGAGACAAGCCACTGGAACAACTAGTGAGCCCGAGGAAAGGGATCCGGAACCGCGTACCACTTTCACGAGGATATTCGACCGAATCCCTGGCACGACTAACCCCACGAGGGAAACAACGTTGGATGCATTCACCACTCCTGCTCAAACAGTGCCGGAGACTCACCCTTGAGGACCTCCCCCAGCGCCGGAACGACCCCAGGAAACTAATCCAGGGGCTAATGCATCCACACTAGAGGGGCTCATGCCTAACCTACCCCCAGGAGAATTTGTGAGTAGGAACTTTGAGTCCTTAGCCGCATACGTGCGAGAAGAAGCAAGGCGAAGGTCGAACCGAGACATCCAGGCTCGGCTTAGTTTTGACTCAGAACGCGAAACATACTCGCCACCCCGCAGGAGGCCACGGGCCCGCCGAACCCCAGTATTCAACAGGATCGGAGAAAGGGTGGATGATAGACTTTGAAGAAGGATGATTTTAAGACTAAGGAGAAAGTTATGCTCACCATGGAGGATCTTTTCGAATTTGACCTCACATTCATCGTTATGATCTTTCTTCCTTATCTTACCTATGCTATTGTTTCACCCGTCCGTCATTCCCTCGGGAGTGAGGATGTTGTTTTTGATCCCGGTATCGTTGCTTTTCTAGCCGGTTGTTTCATTTGCTCCCCCAAGAACAAGTAAATTCGGGGCGAGTCTAAGCTATACGACTCGTTACTAAACAAGCGCTTCGTGGGAGGCACCCCATGCTTATCCTTTTTATTTTAGTTTCTAATAAGTAACGAGAGGAGGGCAACCTTTTCCACTCTTGTTGTTTGCTTTGTTGTTTGTGTTTGTGCAGGATTTTCACCAATTCATGATGACTCTCGTGCTCGTGGATCGACTCATCTCCACTCGAGCTCCATGAATTGCTGCTTGCTTGGAGATCCCATATCCAAATCTTATCGACTAATGGTATCTTTGGCATACTTTATAAACGGCCTTAGATTTATTGTTAGGATTACCCTTACCTTGAAAACATTGAGGACAATGTTTATCTTTAGTCTGGGGGGGTGAATCTTCGATTTGATTAACCTAGCACTTTCACCATTGCTGTTTACTTACGCAACCCCGTTTTCCACAAAAACCACAAAAAAATTGAAAAATTTTAAAAATTTTCAAAGCAAAAAGCAAAAAAAAATGAGAAAAAT
>LBNU01036609.1:50509-86286 GCA_014162995.1 Artemisia annua | reverse complement strand
AAAAATGAGAACATGAGTCTCCGACAACAAAATGATGATGTGCAGAAAAAACTCTCAGATGAAATCTTTCAACACAACAAAAAACTAGAATGGTGTCAAAACCAAAGTCTTGTTTTTGAACTTGAATTGCAAAATCTTAAAACTTCGACATCTTTTTCAAATGAAAATGAGGAACTTAAAAATCAGATTTCTAAATATGAAAAAGAGATTGCTGAATTGCAAGAAGTAACAGATTTTTGTCAAAAGAGTCGAGATGAATATTTCTACTTAAATCGAAAGCTTGACTGCACAATTCAGGACAAAACGCACATCATTATTGAATTGAAGGAGAAAATTAAAAATCTTGAAAAAGAAAAGTCTGCAAATACTAAGATTGTGGCACCAGGAAAACAGAGGACAGATAACACTCGTAAGGATATAGCTATTCATAATTCTAACATGGGTTCTTCCACCTCTCCAGGACTAGTTATCCCTCCTAGCGTTAGCAGATCCAAGCACCAAAAAGAGAAAAAGAAGAATAGGAATTTGCAACGTAAGAGAGAGAACTTAAAAGCTATAGAAGTAGAAGCTCACCCTAGGAATTTGAATAATGATCATGCTACTATAGATTTAGATTGTGATTTGGCAACTTGCAATCCGAATCTGTCTGTAACGAATGATGTATCTCGTACTTCTTTATCGTTTAATGCATCTTAATCTCCTATTCTTTGGAATAGATATCGGATAAACTAAGGATTGGGGAACACGAAACCATCTAGGGTTTCGTGTGTATAAATAGAGGTCCCCTAGGTCCTCTACAGGTACGATACACAACCCTAATTCACAAACCCTTTACCTAAACTCGATTACTTACTCTCACGCCAGAGGATAATCGGGGGAAACAATCCCTCGATAAGCCTAACGGTGTTTCTTGTTTTTCTTAGTGCGCAGGTTCCAAGCACTAAATACCCGAATTGGTACTCAAGCCAAGCCTTGCCCAACTTTTGTATCAACAGTTAACTCAAGGTCAAATGTGCTTCCTTTTATCTTAGTTTGTTGCATACAGATTTAGCGGCATATGAAATAAATGGTGTATGCCTACTTTAGCTAACTAGCAAACACTAATGTATAGCGAACCACTAAGAATGGCAAGTGATTTGCACACTATCGTACAAAACTCATATTGTGCAGTATCTGCTTGTACTGTGAAGTGTGCGGATCAATAAATAGAATGTGCGAATCAATTCCTTTAAGAATGAAAGTAATCGACACTATCGTGTTGGGTCTGTGCCGATTGATAACATATTTTGGATAATTTAAGTGCATAAACTGTAATATATTGTTAGGCACGTGTTCAAAGGAATCCAATTAAATACTAGTAATCTAATTATAAACTATCTCATGTTGTTTAAAAAATAATATGCATATTCAATATTATGATCTTTTAGTTAGGATAACAATGGGTGCAGTCATAGCTATTAAGATCTCGATTTAGCTCTTAAGATCTACCGATCTTACAATTTCGTTAAGAAAAAACGAGTCGCTCCTTCGTGAGAAGTTAGGTGATCACTCCTATGATTGTTAAGTGGTGGGTTTAAGTGATGTGCTGAAAAATAATGTGCCGTTGAGGTGGAGATGATCGATCAGATGACCATTACATATAGGGGTGTCAAAAAAACCGACTCGACTGAACCCGGTTAAGCATATTCGGGTCGGGTTACAGGGTCAAAAAATTCGGGTCAACTCGAGTAACCCGAATGCTAAATAGGTTCATGCATCGAGTTGAAAATATTTGGTTAACCCGAATACTAAGTAATTTTTTTATGTTTTTTAGATATATATTTTCTAAATTATCTACGTAAACTTATTGTGTTGCATTTTACTCGTACTCAGTTTGACCCGAACCTAAATAAACCCGGCCTGAATAAACACGAGTTATGAATAAGGTCGAGTTCGGTATTTTTTTAAGACTCAACCCAATTAAACCAATCCGAATTGATCCAAACCCGACCAACCTAACCCGCTAACACCCCTAATTACAATCATTTGGAGCTTTAGTCCAATGGTAAGGGTGTTTGGGCCCGAGTCAATAGACCCGGGTTCAAACCTCTTCCTTGGCACTAAAGGCCATTTGATACCATCCCCCCACCGCAAATGCTCAGATTGACTGGTCAGCGAGGGGCCTCTTGTAGAAAATGGCCAGGGTTCATAGCCCACCTCCTGATAAGTACAGTCACTGGGACATGTGCTCATTGCCTGGAGCCGGGTCCTTAGGGGAGGGTCCGGTTGACATCCTTAGGATGCATGGGACCAGGGTGATCCCACCGATCTTCACCTTTTGTAGAACACCCCTAATTACACCCAACCTAAAATACACAGTTTATGTGCTTGTCTTTTATCTTGGTTTGATATCTCTCAATTTCTAGAGACGTAATTTTAAAAAAAAATTATGTACTTAACATTTTTGTGATTTGATATTACATAAAAAAAAAAAAGCTATTTGCACATATATTAAGCATGAATTATCGTTATTTTAAAAGCAGCTTTTATACTTTTGAATAAAGGTTTAATTATTTATAGGGCTGTAAACGAACCGGACGAACACGAACGGAGCCCTGTTCATGTTCGTTCATTTAATTTTAACCGGACAAATAAACGGACACGGACGCTTAAACGGACGAATTTTCTTGTTTATGTTCATTTATTAAGAAAATGAGTTTTTAATGTTTGTTTATGTTCGTTTATTAAGACACTAGACGAACGCTAAACGAACATAAACGATCGAACATAGATGAAAATAGACAAACAAACATAAACTTTATTGCATTCTTCACAATATATTGTTTTATTTAAATAAACTAATTTTTTAAATTATAAAATTAAAAGATATGATATATGAACATAAATAGCTAAATAAACATAAACAAACGTTAACGAACGCATAATCGGACGTTCACGAACACAAACGAACGGACGAGACTTTTGTTCATGTTCGTTCATTTAACTAAACGAACGTAAAATATTGTTCATGTTCGTTCATTTAATAAACGAACGAACATAAACGAACTTTTTACTGAACGGTTCATGAAATGTTCACTGAACGTTCAGTTCGTTTACAGCCCTAATTATTTACCTCTTACTTTTTACAACAATAGTTTAGCCAGATAAAATATTACTGCTTTGAGAGAGAGAGAGAGAGAAGAGAAAAAAAAATAGTAATGAAGTTTTATTAGTTTTCCAATTTAGTCATTCATAGTTTTTTGATGAGATTTAACCAATCAAGTTTCACAAGTGTTCAAGTTTTGTGTAATTTTTAAATTTTTGTAACCTTCTTTGATGACATTTCTGTTTTTGATGACATTTATATTTTGTGTTGCTTACATGGACATATGATTTGGCAAATATGTATAGGCTTTGGTGAAACTGCAGAGACACGGCCTTCATTCTCTTTTCATTTCGTGCATGATAACTCATAACTAATAACCGACACTAAATTGATTACAAATTGAGAAGAAATCGAACAATATCATAACAGTGGATATGGGATTATGAACGCAACACCAAGATGACATTAGGTTAACTCAAGGTCAAATGTGCTTCCTTTTATCTTAGTTTGTTGCATACAGATTTAGCGGCATATGAAATAAATGGTGTATGCCTACTTTAGCTAACTAGCAAACACTAATGTATAGCGAACCACTAAGAATGGCAAGTGATTTGCACACTATCGTACAAAACTCATATTGTGCAGTATCTGCTTGTACTGTGAAGTGTGCGGATCAATAAATAGAATGTGCGAATCAATTCCTTTAAGAATGAAAGTAATCGACACTATCGTGTTGGGTCTGTGCCGATTGATAACACATTTTGGATAATTTAAGTGCATAAACTGTAATATATTATTATTGATTAAAATACAGACAAATTAAAGTTACTTGTTGTATTGAGAATAAAAAATTATGTATATAAGCTTTTATCTATTTGTTTCCTACGTCAAACCATTTTCTAAATAAATTAGGATCATTATATTTTATTAGTTTTGTTTCCTTATAGTTACTTATATATGTATGGGTAAGGATCCAGTGAGAAGAAAACTTAAAATGAGAAGGATGAGAAATAACTATAACTATACATTTGAGATGCATCGACTTGATTTAGATGCATCTTTATTCATTTAGATGCATCTCAATTAGTTTCGAAAGTGATTTTGAAGTAAAAACAATGCAAAGTAGTACTAACAACAAATTTGACCCGCAGAGGACGAAAAAGGTATAATATTCGTCTAACTTGATGAAATGCATCTAATATATGTATATGCATCTAATTTTTTGCTAGAAAATATATTATGGTGCATGTAAAAGATTAGGGATGCATCTAATTCAAGTTGATGCATCTCAAATTTGTAGTTATAGTTATTTCTCATCCTTCTCATTTTAAGTTTTCTTCTCATTTGATCCTAAGTCATATATGTATTAGGTAAGTTTAAAGTCAACCAAATACATCTTTATACTTTTTGGATTAGTAAATTGTAGATAGAGTTCCTTAACTAACATTGATAAAAGAGAATATATTGGTTTACTTGCGCCCATTTTGATGTTGCATTTTGGTATCGATAATTTTCATTGAAAAATAAATAAATAAATAGTAGTTTTATTGGTTAATGAAGGTTGTAAGTATAAGATATCAATCAAAGCTTATAACAATATTCACGTGTTGGAGAAAATTCTTTGGTCGTAAACAAATATTTTATCGGTGGAACCTTCTCACAATTTTTGAACATGAGTATATGATTTTGTCTTGTTACAATCTGGAAGGGATGGTGTGTTTAACTATTCCAGCAAAACACATGTCATGAAACCCGCAGCAGTCCTATTAGTTTACATCATTCTTTTTGTGTCATCAAGTCTTCTATATGCTCAAGATAGCAATGACAACTTAACAAATATCGATACATACGAAGAAAGAACAAATTCATTATTTTCTATGGAACGAACACAGTATATGCTTGCACGATATGATCGAGATAAAGTTTGGCCTTACATCCGTCCTCATCATTCGAGTTCCATTTTGCGAACCTATCATCCAAAAGGGACGTCAAGTTAGACAACGCATTTGTAGTGGCCTGATTATCAATATTTAGCTTCTTTATTTTACGGTATGAATGTACATTGATTTAATTTAATTACTTAATAAGGTTGCAGCAAAACCTGTAGACTTTGACATATCGATCATCATTGTAAATAATTGGGATATCCTTCCAACCAAGCTTTTCTCAAAATATGATGTTCAAGCATGTCCAAACATTGCAATAACTCTGCTTGACAGACAATGAAATGCATGTGTTGCAGCCATTCGTCAAGTTTCCACTTTCTCAAGATCACTCACAAAGTCTCCACAGTTTCCCCGGATACATGCGAGTTCTAACCTCATATGTCCACTATCTATACGCTTGTTTCACATGTTATTGTGTCATCACATAAGAACATAAAATAACATATTTACTGTCGTGACTAAAGGTGGCAAATGGGTGTGACATCCTTTGGGTCAAAACGGGTAAATCTTGTGCAGGTCAAAGCGGGTCGTGACAGGCAAACACTGTTTTGTCCATTTCTTGAATCTTGTATAAAGCTAATTATATAAAAGATAAATTAAAAAAAGTGTATAACTAAAATAATAATTACTTCTAAAAATTAAACGATATTGAATGTTGTAAGATAGACTTTTGCCACTTTTTAAACTTAGGTACTTTTAAGTTTAATCCAATTAGTAAATTTCCTCTTCTATGATTTCATATTCATATACCAAATTTATGAAAACAGAAACCGTGGTTATAAACAACCCCTTAATATAACTTATGCAAAGTGCGCTGCATACCCAACAATAGAAAGACGACAGGAAAAAATATTAGGTCGGAAACAGGTTTAATTGAAGTATACAGAAATAAGAATCGATGTGATACCTGAATGGACCTTCAGGATCACGTAATGGAACTTCAATAACATCAAAGCATCAAATAGGCATTGACTATCACCTAATGTTTTATATAATATTTAACGACTAAAAATGCTAAATAGAGCCTTTAATAGCTCTCTAATAGTGTCCACTGATTAAATTTCCAGAGTATAGATATACAAACTACTTTATTGGTGGTAGGACTGAGCTAGCAAGTCATCATTTCTATATCAGTATAGAAGCTGAGTTATATACTTCTATATTCATGTATGTCATACCCATTGAAGAAACAAATTATTGGGTGTAACTGATGATGAATAAGTAGAATGTCACACCGCTCATAAATACTTAGGCAAATACATGATTTGTTGGTTCAAGCCAAAAATATATGTTATTCCAACCATTTCCCAACGGCCAACCTCTTGAACAACTCAGAATGGCATGTCTTCCTACAATGTCCATCTCTTTTTTTATGCTTGAAAAATGATTATACTAATTTTAAGTGTCCAAATAACCCTAATAAGAAAACAACTGGCCTCAACAAAGCTAAATATCCATAAGGTGCATAATACATGCCTTGCTTCTAACGTCAAAGAATTCACAATCAACTCAATTGACTTCACCTCTTCATAAAACTCCGATTGCATAACCAACGAAGAAAAATGTTACATATCTAATTATCCATTTTAAGGTTAAATATCTGAGTATCCATTTAGGCGTTAAAAATTATATGCTGTTTGTTTTATAAAAGTGGTTAGCAACGTAGCTATATTTGTGAGTATAAAGTGTAAAATGACATAAAAGTTAAATGTCACTTCGTGTAGCGATATAAAAAGGCCATAAGCTCATNAAAAAAAAAAAAAAAAAAAAAAAAAAAAAAAAAAAAAAAAAAAAAAAAAAAAAAAAAAGATCCATTGTAGGATCTCGATCTTAACAGCCTTGGGTGTAGCAAATTTATTTCTTGTGGTTATGTATCTCATTATTGATTAGTTTGTTAAAGTATTAAAGTTATTGTCATTTGTTAATAGATATTTGTGGAAGTAGTGAAAAATATATTTTCTTATGCAGAGCATTGTCAAGTTGTCACAATGTACACGACACATATATCTGTTGTCGTAAGTCGTAACAATTGCTCTTGTTAGTCATTGGCTTTACATGATTTTCTGTGTACAAATGGTTACTCTGCTGTAACACATATGTTCAGTGACGGAGCCAGGATTCTTCATTCGGGTGGGCCGAAACAAGTAGACAAATGTGTAAACTTTAGAAGTCTTACGATAAAAGGATTTCACTGAAATTGTCTAGACCATAATCTAAACTAAAAGTCAATTTGCAATATTTTTCTTAGTATCTATTATTGAATTACCAGATTAACAATCAGCATCCATTAAAACTTTCGTAAAGATAATGAAAAGAAATTAAACATTACAATCTATTAGTGAATTACCGAATAGCAAGTCTAGTCATCATCGATCAATTTTGGTCTTTCTACTCCAAATTGTTAATTTGCATGAGCTAGTTATTTAACCTTTGGGTGGGCCAATTACTTATTGAGTGGATTTACATATTATAATGTACGCATGTTATTAGTATATAACAAACACTTTGGGTGGGCCTTGGCCGACCCAATGCACCATGTGGCTCCGTCCCTGCATATGTTTGTTTTGTTTGATCTCGTCATGGAGTTTTTGGCCAAGCAAAATGCTTATATTAGATGGGTCAAAGCATTGGAAATTTGGAATTAAGACACCCTAACACCATTTCCATAACATTCTGAGGACTACTTTGATAGAAGAAAAATACACATTTGCCAAATCATACGTCCACGTAAGCAACAAAATATGCATGTCATCAAAATAGACATATCTTTTTTTTGAACGGCAATATATTAACAAGCGAAAAACGCAAACAAAATACAAACAAAAGGCATCCACAAATCAACAAGAAAATTAATTGACGTGGACCCAAGAACAACAAATACAAACAAAATAAAAGCTAACAACCAAAAAAGGGACAATGGCAGAAATATAACCCAAACTTCGCATATGCTCAGTTGCTCACACTAACAATCTTTGCCCAACCCACAAACTAACTCCAAGAAAGAAAAAGGTAGCATAGCAGACCCACAAAACACAAAACAACAAGATGTACACCTTCAAACACAAAACATCAAAATAGACATATCATCCAAGAAGGCTACAAAAAATTTTAAAAATACATAAAATTGAAACACTTGTGAAATTTGAGTGGTTAAAAAAATGATTAAATTGGGACGCTAATTAAACTTGATTACTATTTGGTGATTTTTTCCCTAGTCTTTAACCATAACTTTTTATTTTTACTCTTTTAACTTTGTCTTGATCTTTATTTTGTTTTAAAGCTTATATAAATTAAGGAAATTCATATTTTAATTTCTATCTACCAATATTAACTAATTTGTGTTTTGTCGCTTACATTTATAAGATAATAATTTTGCTGGTAATGCTGATTTATTCCTACTAAAACACGAGACAATAAACCTTGTTTGTCTCAAAATACATGTTTGCTTTGTCATGAGTAGTTATTTGATCTTGGAATCAAACTTTACAATATATCTATTTTGGGAACAAAATATAAGAGGTCATTTTTTGCAAAAGTGGTTCACAAACTAGTATCCTTTTTACTATTTTTAAATTTAGTTTTATGCGACTGTTAAACTGTGTAACTCTACTATATTTTTGACAAATGTCTAGTTGTTCAGTAGATTTTTTCTTCTACTGAAGTGACATTTTCTACCACCATAGTGATTTTATGCAACTGTTTGTTTTTTACGAAAAAGACTAAACGGTCACACAAAAAATCATAGTCGCACAAAAAATCTTTTCAGTTGAGACAAAAACATATACGTCTACCCGACATATGAACAACATATGAATCGAACAGTTTTGCGGTCATACAAATAAATTTCTAAAAAAATAAATTAATAAATAATACGCAATGTCTCGTTTTGTGAAATAACTTTCTTCTTTTCCTTTGGAATTGTTAAAATAATAATGTGGCGGGTTTGGTTTTTATTTCTCCTTTTAGGGCACTTATATACGCGAGTATAACTTTACGAGTGGCTCTGACATTATGTGATTATACCCCAAGCAGTTTGACAGTCTAAATGCCTATGGCCCAGATTGTAGAGAGCAACAGTGGATCAGACGTTGTGATTATGGTTGTTTTGAATTTGAAATGAAGCACTCTTTTCGAAGTTATACTAGAGTAATTACACGTTCGTCCCTATGTGTTGCCCACAAATAACACCGCAAGTCCTGTGGTTTTCTTCTTTTGCGTCATGAGAGTCCTTTATAATGAAGTTGGAACACCTAATCCCTATCATGTAACGGATCGTATAGTTTCTCCGTTAACGCCACATATATCATTTACATGTGTGCGTCCATCATTCTAACGATCATTGAGTGTTTTTCAAAACGTTTTTTTCGTCCGTTTTTGCACGCTTCCGTTCGTTTTTGGCGTTTCTTCCATTCTTTGGACATTTTCCGTCTGTTTTTGCATGTTTTTGACGTTTCGTCCGTTTTTACTCGTTTTCGTCCGTTTTTGCATGTTTTTGTCCGTTGTTTGCATGTTTTGTTCGTATTTTGCACGTTTTCATATCCGTTTTTTGCATGTTTTCATTCTTTTTTCACACTTTCGTCAGTTTTTTGCTGTTTTCATTCGTTTTGCAGCGTTTTCGTCGTTTTGGCAGGTTTTCGTCTGTTTTCACACACATTTTTGCTCGTATCTTCACGTTTTCGTCGTTTTTGTTTGTATTTGCACGTTTTGCTCGTTTTTGCACGTTTTCATCGCCGTTTTTGTTTGTCTTTGCACGTTTTCGTCGTTTTTGACGTCTTTCATGCGATTTTACATGGTTTATCATTCCGCTTTTTGCACATTTCGTTTCGATGTTTTTGCATGTTTACGTTCATTTTTTCACATTTACGCCCGTATTTACATGTTTTCGCGCATTTTGCATGTTTCTGCAACGTTTTCGTCCATTTTAGGCATGCGTTTGTCGTACCTTTTCTCGCAATGCTGCTAAATGGACGAAAGCTGCAAAAATGGACATAAACGTTCAACAACTAAATGACGAAAACGTGTAAAATGAACAAAACGTGAAAAAATAGACAAAAAAGGGTGCAAAACGGACGAAAACATGCGAAGACGGACGAAACATGGCAATACAGAACGAAGACCATGCAAAAATTGGCGAAACGTGTAACGGGCGAAAAGCGTGAGAAAAAAACAAAACGGTGGTGGATGTGCAAAGACGAACAAAAGGCTGCGAAGCGATGAAAACATGTGAAAAGACAAGACGAAAACAGTGGCGAAAATACACGAAATGTGTAAAACGGGCGGAGAAATGAAAAAATGGACGAAAACTGGCAAACGGACGAATACTGTGCAAAGATCGGACGAAAACTTGCAAAACGGAGCAAAAACGTGCGAAACGGGTTAAAACGTGCGAAAGACGGACGAAGTGTCCAAAACGGACAAAACGTGAAAAATGTCAACGATGTTAGAAATGGACGAACTGTATGGCACATGTTGGAATTAACGGAGAAAAGCTAACGATCGGTGTAAGATAGGGATTAATGGTGTTAACCAAACTTCATTATAAGG
The DNA here is from genome assembly GCA_014162995.1 of Artemisia annua. Lineage (NCBI taxonomy): Eukaryota > Viridiplantae > Streptophyta > Magnoliopsida > Asterales > Asteraceae > Artemisia > Artemisia annua. The sequence goes on along the minus strand of LBNU01036609.1, from coordinate 75,711 downwards.
CTTATGACGCAAAAATGAAAACCCAGGGACTTGCGGTGTTATTTTGGGCAACCAAGGGGCGAACGATGTAATTTAGCTCTTAATACTATCTGACATTTCAAATGATGTGTAATATGTTAACTGGGCCCTATTTAGACTGAAGTTAGCAACTTGCTCAAATTTCATAATTTGTACTTTAGAATTTATTAGTTTGTACTATAGGATTAAAGAGTTATCTTCAACATTCAAAAAACAAATAAAAAAAAATTTTGATGAGTTACTTGACACAAAATAGATTTGAGCTAACATTAGAGATAATTGCACGTTTATTTTCTCCAAAACATTCTTACGGAGTATATCTTTTATGCTTAAAAATATAGGGAAATGGTTGACACACTCAAAAATTTGATTGAGATACTGAATGTAAAAACAGTTAAAGCAGTTTTTATTTACAGTACCAATGTTTAATGAACCAAAAATGAGAGTATGCAAATCAACTCCCTTAAAAACAAAAAATAAGTGTAACCTTGTCTTTGATACTTTGTTTGTGCAAGTTTCATTGCAATTTATTTAGTAGTTCATTACTCGTATTATTAGAAAGATGAGAATGAAATTTATCTTAACCAATAAGTGTCACAAATTTATCTTGATAATTTATGGAAAACATATCAATGGAGACAAACACAAGAATATCTTTGATATTGTATTGGATTAAAATATTTAGAAAAATACTATTGTTAGCCAAAAAGCAAGTTTAGATTCAATCATTTATTAGAAAAATATTACTTATTATTGGAAGAAATTAAATATATAGGTTCAGTAGAAAGTGATATTTTCTTTAGATGATGATAAACATGTCATCACATGGGATGTTTAAAATAATGACAAAACTAATTTACCTAATCTTGCAAGTGTCATTAAATGTTTTCATGGGACAACAACGATCTTTCCTCTATACAAAACCATATCACTTGCAAGTTGAAGGAATAGTATGTTCCTTAATAAATATGGAATATAATGTGTGTATCAAATAATCAGTGGCGGAGCTTGGCTATCTTGATTGAGGGGCCAAAACATTTCGAAAAATGATTGTAACATTATGATATAAATGACTATCTGTAGTCATATAGAAACAACGGTTTTCTTGAACTATTCAAAAGCTTTATAGTACATTCATATCTACCCATTGTACTATCAACGAAACTAATTCGCACTAGACATACGAATAACAAACCAAATACGAAGAGAAGTTGTGAACACATTTCATCTTTGCAAGTTCCTTTTTATTGTGAAGTTTGACTTTTCCTTATTAGGCAGGTCTTGTTGGTTGTTATTTGTTACCATATATTTAAGGCATCCACTATGGTGGTTTATAAAAAAGATTTATAAAAAGATGAAGAAGTCCATAATATTGTTAACTATAGTGGACATCAATTTCATGCTTATATGGCATGAAGAGGTCCAATATCTTAGACCTTTTCACAATTTAATGCATTGAGTTATGTTATATATTTATAAAGCTTTAACAAGTTTATCTATAGTGGAAATAGGTTTATAAATCTAAAAGGTTTATGTATTTGTGATGTGGCATAATTATAAACCTTTGTAAAGGTTTATCATAGTGGATGCTCTTAGGAGGTCAGCCAAAATGTAAAGTATAATATCTACTAACTTTTATGTCCATACAAATCGCTAGGCTTGAGCTAAATTTTAGGGAGGGCCAACACCCCTTCTAGCCCCTTAAATCCTTTGCGAGTGCCAATAATCGTATTATTATTTTTATTTTTATCATAAGTCTTGTTGGTTTACAGAAATACCTTTTATGGAAAGGATTTAGAAAAATATAAAGCTGACTTGCTTCACATTTTTTAAACGGCAAATCCTCGCATGCAAGTTGGCACATGTTGTTTTCATCCTTTTAATAACACTAATATGAGGCACACTTACAAAAATTAATTTTTAACACACATGATTCATTTGCAATACGCTGGTAACGATTGCATATATTTATTTGGCCGGATGTAAAAAAAATCGTGAGCAAGAATCAAATACTATATTTTTAGTTTTTACGTTCTAAAATCGGCATATTAACAAGCATTAATGAAGAAGTTATTTAACGACAAGGGCAGAAATAGGATGATGGTGACGGTGATGACGACTGCAAAAGTAACAAAACAACTTGCATCATGACCATAACGACAATATATGAAAATGACATAGATTTTAAACCCTGTTACGTTTTCAGATGTTTTATGTACGCTTAAGCTTATTGATTTATTGCTAAGGAGTCCCAAGGACCAAAACTAAACTCATTCACACTTTTCGTCCTACCATATAAAAATGAATGTCTAAGCTTCGGTAACAATTCCGTTTCACAAAGTGGTGTAACTAGTAGAGTGACGAGAGGTTGCTTAGCAAGTTAGCAGTTGGCCTTTTGGGTGGTGGTTCAAGCGAAAATCAAAAAAGGGTGTCATTTCATGTCATCTCAGCAAAACATCTTTTTTCACTTACACTCAAAAACATTTTCTCTCATGGCTCAAGTCAAAATACCTATTTTGAGACCCATTATACTCAATTAAAATATAGAAAAGAAAACAAAAAATTTCAAAAAATCGTCTCTTAGCTCAAGCTAAGGAATTGGCGAATGGTTTGGCGCTGAGGGGTGGGGGCGAGGTCTCATGGCTTGGGTTTGACTTGGTGCCACGTAGGGATGACAAAAAAATCCGTACCGATGGAGAACTGAACCCCAAAACCGAGTTGACAGGGAATGTGGACGGGGATGGGGAATCCCCTGAAATATTAAACCGGGGATGGGGAGGGGATGGGGATAACATAAATCCCCGAACCCGGCCCCATCCCCGCCCCCGATCTTTCAAGTGTATAATTATTTAAAATTTATATGTTTTATCCATACTCGGTTAACTTCTATATGTACATGTACGTACGTTTATGAGTATCGACATATAGGTTTATATGTATATATGATATTTATAGGATCAAAACACATTTAGATTTAGAAGTATAAGTACCAGTTACATATTGCTTAACTATTTTATCCGAGTACATACATATGATATATATTGTTTTTATATTATATGTGGAAAACTAGAACGGGGGTTGAATAGTTTACCGGTTAAAAACTTTAAAACTTGTTGTATCAAATATCCATTCAAGCTTGCCGTAATATGTAAAATGCTAATAATAGTCTTATGACTAATATAAAGCATATAGCATAATAAGTTGTCACACAAGCATAAACATCAAATCAAAACACAAACAATAATATAGTGCAAGTGTAAAAGTAAAGAAAGTGCAAACCGAACACGAGGATTTATAGTGGTTCGGTCACGGATCTCCTCTCCGCCCTACTCCACTCCCCGAGTACACAACTCGAGAGTTACCTCACTAAATCAACAAGCTCCCTTCTCGGCGGAGAAAACCTTACAATCGTCGCTTACACTTTTTCCGGTACAAAGCTAAATACCGGGTTCTTTTACAAAGGTACAACCACTCCTAACGTCGCTTACACAATATTTCCGACACTAAACTAGATGTCGAGTTCTTTTCCAAAGGTACAACCACTCCCGCTATGTTTTGTGGCCCAACATAAAAACCTTGTATTTTATGGCACAAACACATAAACCATCTAATCTATAATAATGAGTACAATGATGATCCAAGACATAAATGTCTAATGGATATGAATGACTAATCTAAAATAACTTCCATTGATAGAAAGCTTTCAATGGATGAATATCACAAGTTCTCTAAGCTTGTTGTGATGAATCTTCATGTATATATACTTGTGGTGGATAATGATGGCAAGATCTCCAAGCTTCTTTGGTGGATCAAGATGTATGATATGCTTACAACAAAGATGAATGTTAGAAGCATTATGATCATGATAATGAGGGTGATTAATTATGTTTTCTACATGGTTTTCTATTGATCTAAGATGTATGCAAAGTGTAGAGAGAATGTGTGTTTTTCTTTTTCAACTTGTTAGAAAACAACTAAACTTGATTTGCTATTTATAGTAAAGTAGTTTTCCAAAACCATGTTCTAAAACTAACAAAGATGTTACACAATCTTTCCAAAGTCAACTACAACATATCTTACAAGATCTATGACATATCTTAAAAGAATATTTGGAAAGATATACATTCTAGAATATGATGATCCATGTGATGATGTAATTATATACTTTCTATTTTGATAAAAATGTATATGGAAGTAAACTTGTAAAGTTACTAGAAAATGTATTAACATGCTATATGATATTTAGTAAGTTACTAAAAATGTTTGATGTACTTATGTTGTTATAAGACACATTTTTATATATTGTAAACTTACTAAAATGTATTAACTTGCTATATGATATTTATTAAGTTACTAAAAATGTTTGATGTACTTACGTTGTTATAAGACATATTTTTATAGATTGTAAACTTGCTAACATTACCTAGACACCTAATGTGGCACTTATTCTATTTGATACCTAGATTGCACTTTGACACCTAAAATACTTAAAGACTCAAAAAGTATTTTAATCATTCTAAATGGTTAGTCTTTTAAAATACTTAATAATCTAGCCGTATTTTAAACATTCTAAATGGTTGGTCAAGGGGTTTGATCATAATGCCACATAACAATCATGTACGAACCTGTGTTGTAGCATACGAGGACTCGAGACGTTGAGAGGTGTTGAATGTATGTTGAGACAAAATATGCTTACGAGTAACTTGTACATTTTACGTTATGTATCAAGTTATATGTTTGTCATCAATCAAAACAAACAAGACTGTATAGATTAAATATCGTAATATTTGCACTAACAATCTCCCCCTTTTTGATGATGACAAAATATGTAAACGTGATAGATAGTAAAATGTAAAAAGTTACTTGTGTCCGTATTACTTACTTGTATCCGTAACACCTTCTACATTTCCTTCTCCGTTTACACTCTTCTCCCCCTTTTGTCGAAACAAAAAGGGTGTATCCTTGGAGTTAACTTCATTTCTCCCCGAAATGGCGAGCTTGCATCATCCCTAGTGAAGTTTAGTCTTCAACTCCAATTTCCTAAGGTTGTTGCGTCCCTTAGGTTGTTAGCGGATCCATGGATCAAATTAAGTTCCTTAACCTACATCAAAGTTAGTGTTGTGCAATATAAAAATTATACGAAAAATGCATGATAAATGAAATGCATGTTGGACTATGTTGACTTATCTCCTTCTTTTTTTCGAAACACAAAAGTGTGTCGAAGAATGAAAATAAAGATGAGTGCGTGCATGCTTCCCCTAGATTGTAGCTCCCCCTTGATCAATACTCCCCATTGCTAGGGTACCAACGTATATGATGCAAGGATGAAGAATCCTATAAAATAAATGTTACTGTACGATAATAATTTTCCTATAACGAGTATATGATATATAATAACACGTGTGTATGATGCATTCTAAAAATGCTTGACGGAAGCTCCCCCTTTCTTTAGGGCGTCAATATGAACTTACAAAACAAAAATTAGTATAATAGAAGTTTTGTCTTTAGACAAACGTGTCCTCTACAACAAAGTGTATAAAAGGTGCAATATGAGTGCTTGATGGATATTCCTCCTATGTCAAGAAGCACCTATAATGAAAGAAGGAAAATATTCAATGCAAACATCATCCTTAGATGAATATGCTATATACGATCGAGCGTATATAATGGTGAACCTACAATGAAAGAGTTAGTGCAATATATTTCATCTCAAAGAAAAATAAGATTTAAGTATATAAATGATATAAGCGACTCAAAGTAGAGAACCCTGAAGTCAAAGATCTCATGAGGTGTTGTTAGCATCAAAGAAATATAAAGAAGTGATGGTCATTCGAATCCTAAGAACTTTGTAATGTGTCGTAAACGTATGATAGATTAGTCAATTGGACTTGTGGACTTAGTAAGCTAATATGTTATAAGTTATATTGTATAAGCCTTTCATGTAACAAAAGTCCACCAAGTCCAAGTCCATTAGAAAGCCCATGAGGCCTTTCTCTCTAAGTATAAAAGGCAACTTACCTCTTATTTGTAAAGTGTGCTTGGGTGTGTAAGTGTGTGTTTTATATGAAATAAACTCTCTTGTTTTCATCTTACTTTCTCTCTCTAAAACACATACATATATTCATCAAGTCACCAATTCTCAACCAATATAAGTGTGATAAAGTTGTTATATCTAAGGTCCAACAAGTGGTATCATTCGCCTAACAATGATTTAGGAGGCTTTTGAGTTTGTTTGGTTCGTATTTTTTAAGCTTTTCCACTCGTATTTTTTTCAAAAAGTTCGTCTTTTTCTTGTTCTTTTTGTGTTTTTAACACTCTTTTGCTTACAAACTAGTGTTATAAACCTTTCTCAACAAGAAAGTTTCAATCTTTTTGAAAGATTCAAGCTTTAAAAATTCGTACTTGTTTTTGTACTATTTATCTAGATCTTTAAAAGCTTCATAAAAATCATCAAGTTTACAACTTTCTTAAAGCTTTGGTGTTTTTAAGCATAGTAGTACAAGAATCTTGGAATATAAACTCGATTTCGGGGAGCTTTAAATCAAAATTCTCATTCGGCCATTTATCGAGAAACTTTAAACCCTAATTTTCGAGAACTTCATCCTTTGGTCTTCTTCAGATTTGGTGGTATACTCGGTGTTTCCCTTGCTTGTATAAGTGAGAAAACACTTCGACTCGTGCTATACTTTCTATATTGTATAATCTAGAAAGTTTGGTGAAATTTTCGAAATTTCTGAAAAATTTCGAGAAAAGTTTCGAGATTTTTTTCGAGAAAAATTTTCGAGAAATATTTTCGAGAAATTTGAAAAAGTTTCGAGATCTTTTTTCGAGAAAAATTTCCGAGAAATATTTTCGAGAAATTTGAAAAAGTTTCGAGATCTTTTTTCGAGAAAAATTTTCGAGAAATATTTTCGAGAAATTTGAAAAAGTTTCGAGATCTTTTTTCGAGAAAATTTATCGAGAAATTTTTTCGAGAAATTTGGAAAACTTTCGAGAACTTGGGAAAATTATCGAGAAGTCTGAAATTTTTCGAAAAGTGGAACTTTGTTGACTAAAAGTTGACTTTTGACGACTAAACTTCAAACGGCTATAACTTTTGATCCGTAACTCCGTTTTCAGCGAAATACCTGTCAAAACGACCGTGAGATCGAGGAGAACGACACGCTGAATGATTTATCGATTCAAGCGAAGTTTCGAGGCCTAAATCCTCTCCGAGAAGAAGTTATTGAGGTTTCAAGTGTTTTAGACCAAATTTTCACTACGTCAAAGGAACTTAACCTTCACCAAACTCAACTCCTATTTCGTTGCACCGATCCAAGATCAACTTTATCAATCATCACTTAATCAATGGCAACTCAACAAGATATTCATGCTGCCGGTGCCGAGAACCGTCCTCCTATGCTTGAAAAAGGTAGTTATCTTCCATGGACAAGCCGTATGCTTCGTTACATCAAAACCAAGGATAATGGCAAACTTATGATCAAATCCATTGAACAAGGTCCATTTAAGCCAAAACAAGTTCTAGATCAGGGAAATCCAGACACAACACCTCCTACTCAACCATTCTATCGTGACCAAACAGAAGAGGATTACACACCTGAAGACTGGAAGCAGATCAAAGCAGATGATATGGCAATGCATCTCATTCAACTCGGTTTACCTCGTGAGATCTTTGCTGCAGTCGACAGTTGTGAAACCGCTTATGCTATGTGGGAACGAGTTAGAAGACTTTGTCATGGAACAGAAATTGGACAACAAGATGTTGAAAACAAGCTTCTAACTGAATGGGAGAACTTCACGTCTACAGCAGGTGAACAGATTGAATCATACTACACCAGGTTTTGTACCTTGATGAATGAGCTGATTAGAAACAAGTTGGAACCGCGACAAATTGTGACAAACATCAAGTTCATCAGCAATCTACCAGAGGAATGGGGTCGATATGTCACAATTGTCAACCAAACTAAGAATCTTCATCAGGTGAATTATGATCAACTCTATGACTTCTTGAAGCAAAACCAAGCTGAAGCCAATGAAGTAAGGAAGGAAAAGTTGGCAAAGAATCATGATCCCCTAGCATTAATTGCTACTACACCAACACCTCTACCAGTGATCACACCACATCAACCATCATCATCTTTCCCTCACAACAACATGCAGCTACCATACATTCAACAACCAACACCTTTCTACCAACAACAAGTCATTCCACAACAACATGAACCAGAATTCACTGACAATGATGAAGCTACTGCAAATTTGACACAAGCATTTGCTTTTCTGACAAAGGCATTCCAAGGACGCTATTCTACACCAACTAACAACAACCAAAGGATTTCATCGAACACTCGCAACAGGCAGATTGCTCAGCCGAGTTTCAATATGGGCAACGGAGGCCAAATGGTTGGAGTTATGGGGAATCAGCAAGGATATGCTACTGGATTTCACATGGGTAATCAGAATATGCAGAATCAGATGGGTCAGATGGGTCAGTATGCAGGGAATCAGATGGGTCAGTTTGTTGGAAATCAGAGGGGTCAGAATGTTGGTAATCAGGCAGTGGGTAATCAGGTTGGAAATGTTGCAGCTCCGGTTGGTGGGAATTATGGTAATGTGAATGTGAATCAGGGAAATTTGGTTAAATGTTTCAACTGTCAAGGTGTCGGTCATATGGCAAGGAACTGTCCTACTAAGCCGAAAAAGAAGGATACAGCGTATCTGCAGAAAGCATTGATGCTAGCGCAAAAGGAAGAGGCAGGATTCCAGTTGAGTGCTGAGGAAAATGATTACATGGCTCTTATGGATGATATGGAAGATAAAGAGGATATCGACGCGAACTGCATATTTATGGCAAATCTTCAGGAGGCTAAGTACGACACAGATTCTGATGCACCTCCTGTTTATGACACCAATGCAGTATCTGAGGTACCATTAAACAATTCTTGCATCAATAATGATATATTTGATATGTCTCCTCATGAGGAACAGCATTCTGAGACACCAGCAACCACTCATGATACATACCTGGACACGCCAAGTTGTAGCAATATTACTTCGGCAACTCCCGATATGAATCATAGTGGAGGCTCAGTTTCCCAGCATGCTGAGAATGATGAGGAAACACGTGCTTTATTTGAATCATTGTTGCATAATTGTAGTATTGAGATTGAGAATGTGAAAAAGGTCAATCGCGATGTTAAGGCCGCGAATGCGAAATTGACCACTGAGCTTGAGAGGTACAAGGAAAACGAAAAAGCTTTTGAATTTCATACAAAACGATTGTCTGAATTAGAAACTGGTTATCAAAATTCCGTTTCAAGGGAAAAACATCTGCAAATAAAGTATGATACACTTGATGTTAATTTTCATAAGAAAATAAAATCCTTAAACGCGGAAATTTCTGATTTGCAAAACCAACTTCCTAAACAAAAAACAGCTTATACCAATCTTGAAAAAGAACGGGATGAGTTGAAAAAAGACTTTGCAACGAAAGAAGATAAGCTTTTGAATGAAATCCTTGAGTCACAAAACATGGTCAAAAAGTTGGAAAATTTGTTGGTAACGACGGGTCATTCGAGTCAAACAATTCATATGATTACAAGTCAAACTGATCCAATCTACCATACAAAACACAAAATGGCTCTTGGAAACAAAAATCTTTGTCATCTCAAGAAAGCTCAGGAAGCTCAGAATAGTTTGTATAATGGAAATGTGCTATATGTTAAACATGATCCTCCTTATGTACGTGATTATGATGACACAATAGCTCTTGCTGAAGAGAGTCAAAATACAATGAAACAAAAGAATCCAGATTTGAAACCAATTAATTACGATAAATGGAACAAAATTAATGGAATCACTTTTGTCCCTCAAAAACAAACACCAAATGTTTTCAAAACGTCAGTTGTTAAGAAAATGTTTTCTAAACCACAAGTTGTCTCTAAAAATCTTTCAAAATTGGAACAAATGTCGTCAGACAATCCTTTTAACACAAGTGAAACTAGAGACATTCTTGATGATGTGAAAAAAAGAATTAAAGTTCTTCAACAGATTGTTGAGTCAAAAATCACAATCAGTATTAACAATTGGCATTCGAGTTTTCATAAAGAGCAGAAAAAGGTGTTTGAAACAGAAATTACAATCCCACTGTATAACATCAGTGCGAGAGTAATTCATCTTGAAAATGCTTTGTTAAAAGAAACAACCGACTTTGTCAAGGACCACAAATCCCTGGTAAAGGAAGCTAATGAAACTTGTGAGAACATGAAAGTTTTGGAAATATTAAATGACTCTCTCTTCGAAGCTGTTATGTCTACTGATATTATGTCTATTATTTTGCAAACATATTCTGTTGAGGATGATGAAAGACTTCGAACTGAGACTTCCGCAATTGTTTCAAAATATGAAAATGCTCTTATTAAACTTGAAAAAGAAAATGTGTCATATTTTAAATAACTTGATCGGAAAAATGAAGAATGCAAGTATGACAAACTGTCGTATGAGCTTGCCTTCAAGAACATGAAAGAGCAAAATGATCTTTTGAGGGCTCAGCTGGAAAGTCTAAAAGGGAAGGGTGTGGATACTAAGTTTGCAAAACCATCGACTTCGGAGAAACCAAATGCTTCAAAAACGGTTGAAAAACCAAAAATGTCAATTTCTCGATTTGCTCCAAAAGTCGATGAGAAAAAGGATTTGACAAAACCAGTCACTCCACAACCTTTGCCCAAGCAAAAAGATTTTGAAAATGCAAATGTGCTTACTTCTGGCCCTTCTAGGAACAATACACCGAATGTGACCACAAAAACTGTTAAAGAATATGTTGGTTCTAATGACATGGCCCAAAATCACCATCTAGAAGAAGCTAGGAAAAAGGCACAACATCGAAAAGACGGAATTTTAGGTACAAAACCTAAGGTGGTGAATTCTACAAGCTTTCAAGGCACTGCTAGTAGTAGTAAACCATTACCTAGGAACAATGGACAAAAGACAAGGGATTGGCCTACATCTAAGAGTAGTTGCGCAAAAGAAACTGCTAGGCAAGTAGAATGCAACACCAGGAATTCCAAATACTGTAGGGACAAAGTTAAAACTGCTGTTTTAAACAAAAATATTGAATTTGTCTGTTCTACATGTCAAAAATGTGTTTTTTTAAGCTAATCACGATGCATGTATTGCACAATTTCTAACGAAAGGAAAATCAAGTGTTAAGGCACAATCCACTAAGACACCAAATGGAAACAAACCCGTTCAGAACAAGGAAAAAGATAAGAAACCTAATAGGTGGACATCTACAGGATGTAGTTTTTCCAAAACTGAGACTTCCGCTGCATCTGATACGAAAACTACGTCTAGATCTTACCTTAGGTGGATTCCTACGGGAAAAGTGTTTAAAACAGTTGGTCTTAGATGGATTCCCACAGGAAAGATTTTTGATAGTTGCACCAAGACAAGTAATAGTGTAAATCATCAGGATAAGGAAGTAGAAACCACTACAACCGTTGATAGCAAACACCCTCAATGTGAGGAAACATGTACTTCTAACACTGTTATTTGTGAAACCTCTTCGTCTTTGGTTGCAGGTGATTCAACTATCTCAGAACCCAATTCTTCAAAGGGTTCAAATTCTGTAAATTCTTTAAAATCATTCTTTCAATCTTCTATTTTTGATTTTCCATTTCTTTTATAAAACAAAAACCAAATACAAAATTTGAAAACCAACAAAAACAAAATACAAAAATAGAAATTTTCAAAAATACAAAAACAATATAAAACCAAAAAATCCAAAAATATTCTTCTCACGACATGTCTCTCGTATAATCGATATTATGTACGTTTCTAGAAATGTTATTCAAAAATAGCACGGATATGTACATATGCTTGAGCGGGAGTTCATTTAAAATGTTTTATAAACATGTCGTTTCTCTAATTTTTCTTAAACAATGGCTTTCGTATACTTCAGTACGAAACCCGAGCTTAAATGATGACTTCTGATTATTTCAGATCAGAACTCGAATGTTCATAATCGAAATTCTTTTCAAAAAGTTCGAGTATAAACAAACGAAAAGATTTCAAGAAAAAAACTCGTTTTAACAAAATGACTTGTGTACATCTTACAGTGCACAACTCAAGTTTTCAAAGAAAGGAAAGTGCTACGCAAAAATGATTTTCATCAACAAAGTGCACTTATCCTAAAAATGGACAATGTTGTACGCCTCAGTGGACATTCCTATTCAAACAAAGAGAAGTCTTTGTTTTTCAAAAACCTTGATGCAAAATTCAACAAATCTGAAATTTCTTACATTTTTAGAATTTTTCTCAAGAAGACTCCTTCCCTCTAAACTGTTTGCAAAAGATTAAACTTCTCAAAACATATGCGAGTTCTGAGGGGGAGTATTACAAAAGAAAATTGTTCTAATTTCATGCTTAAAAAAATCCGTCTATCTCTCCAAAAGCTTTTCATTAATCAGTTGATATCAAAAATATCACGATATGCTATTTTTGAGGGGGAGAAGACGTGATTAATATGTGATCAAGATGATTAAAGATTGTTGTTGTATCATAAAAGAGCTAGACTCAGTATTGACCCTCGAATTGACGAAACTTACATGTCAGTAATCGAAAAGACTTGTCCTGGACGGGTAATAATTTCAAGCTGGTCTAACCAGTGATGTAAACGTGTCTCGAATAGGACTTGTCTAAGTAGAATGTACCAATTCGAGAAACTTTCTTTGGACTTGACCAGGTCGGGTAATAATTTCAAGCTAGTCTAACTAGTGATGTAAACGTGTCTCAATCGGTCTTGTTCACTGAAAGTGGATCAATTCAAAAGTGCAAACTCCTCCCGCATGTGTAAATTTCTTATAAAATTGCATAATCACGTGTGAAGGGGGAGTCCTTCAAATGAAATCAAAACTCTCAAAGTGTTAACAAATATGTTTTATGATCATAAACACTTTGAGAAGATTTTCAAATGTTTGATTTTATGGCAATTATAGGATAGTCATGGTGTTATAAGGTGCCTAAGATTAGGAAAAACCGTCCTATGATCCGCCAGAGCCGGAGGGATCTACCCAAGGACAATTCCAATAGATTAGAATTAGAAGTCCTTTGGTATGATTTGAAAAAAGGAGTAAAAAATGAAAGGAGAAAGAAGGGGTTGAAGAATTAAAAAGAAAAGTAATGAAAAGGGTGAAAAGAAACAGCCCTCCGTATATTCAACCTTAGGGCAGACACCGGGTTCAACTCATATGCTACTGGTTGTTGCTAAGGCGACATCGGTATTGAAGACAAGACGTCATGGACCCAGTGACGCACTGCACTTAAACCTTCTAGCCACTCGGGTATCTCTCAAAAGGTACTTGTTTCATTCTCACGGGGAACCATTGTAATCGATCGACCCGTCTCTTAGAGATGGTTGATATTGAAAAGGAGGCCCTCTGCTCCATGCCTCCGCATAGGAAACCAAATGTGCACTTATTGAGTCTAGAGCCCCGAGATTCATCAAAAGATCTCTTAGGAACACTTAATATCTCTGCACTGGTGATTCTACATCAATGGACACCAGTTATAAACTATCGAGTCCTACGCAGATCTTAGCAATCTGCCAAGAACGTTTATGAGAGGATTTACTTATGTATTTCTCAATGATTGAACGGAAATTCCTGCCATGGTCAACATCAAACAGCCCTGACAGCAGGTCACTTCGGTAATTCTTTATGGGTTACGCTTAGTGTTCGCGGTGGTTCCAAATGGTCTACAGTCGTGGGGTGATCTCCAGCGACTCACCTAATCGTGGGTGTACTTCGGTATGTCTGTGTAAGCCTTTTTGGGGGTATCCGATTAGGAACGGCCATGGTAAGGATTAGAAGGAGTCTTCACACTATGCTGTTGACGATCTCTAATTCCAAGCCTGTAAGTACCGGATGTTTTATTGCTGACTGTTCTATGCAGGTACAACCACCACACTAGTTTCCACATGCTCATACGTACATCACAAAGTCAAAGGAAAGTTCTCACAAAGATCAAAAGATAGCAACCGTCAAAGAAAGATTTTACGCCTAAAAGGAAGAATCTACAAAGTTAAGTGACAAAGATCAAAGTGAAAGAACGGGAACAACAAATGTATGTATGACAAAGACTAAAGACATATGATCATGTTGGAAAGGCGTTTATCCATCAAAGACAATGACGTGACGTTAGGCAGATGAATCTACCACAACTAAGAACAAAGAACAAAGAAAAGTCATTTATCTAAGATCACAAAGCATGAAGGAACAAAGACTAAAGACTATTCTACAACGACACGCAAAGTTCAAAGACAAAGAAGACAAAGACCTAATCACGTTGAGCATCATTCGAATGACCACCCCTTAGGGGGAGATTGTTAGCATCAAAGAAATATAAAGAAGTGATGGTCATTCGAATCCTAAGAACTTTGTAATGTGTCGTAAACGTATGATAGATTAGTCAATTGGACTTGTGAACTTAGTAAGCTAATATGTTATAAGTTATATTGTATAAGCCTTTCATGTAACAAAAGTCCACCAAGTCCAAGTCCATTAGAAAGCCCATGAGGCCTTTCTCTCTAAGTATAAAAGGCACCTTACCTCTCATTTGTAAGGTGTGCTTGGGTGTGTAAGTGTGTGTTTTATATGAAATAAACTCTCTTGTTTTCATCTTACTTTCGCTCTCTAAAACACATACATATATTCATCAAGTCACCAATTCTCAACCAATATAAGTGTGATAAAGTTGTTAGATCCAAGGTCCTACAGGTGTATTCTTGTAAAAAGAAATACAATCATGAGAAAAACGCTAATATAATATGATAAAATCCTACAAAAAAAATGTCTAGAAGGAAGATATGAGGTAAAGTTAAAATATTAAGAGTTAAAGTGAGTGATGCTAGTGTTGGTGTTGGTTTACTAGTAGGATTGATGTGGTGATAACTCGGTAGAAGAATCTAGATTGGGAAAAGAAAGTTTTCGCTAATCTATGGTGGCAATGATAACTTAGGAAACTATTTAAAGAATTAGAAACTCGTGTGTATAGCAAATGCTATAATGAAAATAAAGATTGAACATATCGACTCATGCAATCCTTATCTAAAATTCACAACTTGAGGGATAAACAACGAATATGACTTTATCATCTACCAAAGATGATGTATCTTGTCATAATACATGCTTGAATGGAATTGAAAGGAAGTGGGGACAATAAGCACCTAGGAACAAGAATTCCATATGAAAGGAGTAAAAACACTAAATACCTATATGAGGATGAGAATGACATCATATGATGGGAGAGTGTTGGTTATACCAACGTGTTGAGAAAGTGTTGAGAATGATTGCTTTGATTAATATATCGTTTGTGCTGACAATGACGTGCATGATATGTGTCGAGGAAGAAGAGGATGAGATCCTATGATGGTTTTCCTGACAATGATGTGTTTTTCACTTGATGAGATATTGGGGGTGAAATAGGCTTGAACTATTAAAAAGAGAAAATGGCAAAGGCTTGAAGCACTTGTGGTTTTGTGAACCGACTTTACCTAAATGGAGTGTACCTATGTGTTGGTATTTTAGGGTGTAAGAAACATGAGTAGATGTTCTTTAAATACAATTTGACAAAATACAAATATGTGAAGGAATTTCTCTCCTACTCAATCGGTGGACATCCAACATATTGTGTAATGCATCGTATAAAGAATGATGATGAAGTGTTTAGGAGGTTGTAGGTTAATGAAAGCAATGAGCTTAGTAATGTTTTTGCGGATGTTGGTTAACATACAAAGAACTTTATCCTTGAAGTCATGTAGCTCTTCTCTATCAATGCGAGATGATCGCATGACGAGGCATGTGGTTTTCTCAGAGGAGGTGGAAAGGATTAGAGTATTGTTATGAAGGTGAATTTTGAAAAGCGGAAGCAATAATGAGAATTAGAAAGAGATTGATTGAAAGATATCCAATCACAAATTTCAAATATCTAAGACTCAATCCTATTAGCATTAAAACTATATGCAAGTGAAGGGATTACAGTTATGCGAGATTAGCATACAAAAGCTAGAACGAAGTGAGATGACAAATGATTAGTTCTCAATTCACTAAAACAAATTTGTTAGTGAGAAAAGATGTCAACAAGAAAGGAATAAAAAAAATAGCATCTTATTCAAACAACAAATTCGACAACTAGATATAAAGTCACCAAATAGCATCAAGACAAACAATCATATTACGAGAGAGCATGACATTGTTTGAGACACTTCATTGTGAAATTGTTTTGTTGTTTAGTTTTAGACATTTAAGCATACTTAACCATTAATTAGCACAATGATCTATGTGATTAATTAGTAGGATAAAAAAGACTTCTAAATGTTAATCATACAAAGAAAACACATCGACAAATTATAAGTGCACATGTAGTGAACAAATAGTGTGACAAAGAAACAAGACAAAAAATTTATGCAACCCATGTTTAAATGATAACATTTTGGAGCATGTATTATATAGACCATCCTAAGCATGGATCTAATGAACGACCGAAAAAGACACAACCATTCAAATATATAAATATCATATAAAGACATCATGTCTCAAAGTGACATACCATGAGTTAACAAGTAACATGTTAATCATGCAAAACATCATAAAGAATGAAAAAATCATGTTAATATATAGTAACACGAAACATATAAGCATGCAGGCATCATAAATAAATAACCAAGGATTACACATGAATCAATCAAATAGTTATCATGGTTATGTTAAGATGTCCAATCATGTCCAACAAATAACATGCAATCAAAACATATATGTGAATACACGTGATTCTTAATAAACTAAAGAAAAAATTTCATCTACTACTAGTTTGATTCATATTCCTACGACAAGATAATACACCAATACATGCTTCAATGAGACTTAACTATATCTATTAAAACTAATGTGATGAAAATGTCAAGAGATTTTAATCTTTGTGTTTGGAATCTTTGGGTTGAATGATCTAATGGGTGACATCTTTTATGTTGAGTTTAAGTATGCGTTACGCAAGTGATTTGATCATCTAAGACCAAGAGATGTGTTTGTGTGTGTTAAAGGGATATGTTAAGAATGTTCTCAAGAAAGTTCTTTGGCACAAGTATATAAAGTTACTAACTTTTATAGATCTTGAATGTGCTCTAGAGATGTGTAGAATATGCATAAGGTTTGAGCTAGATTATGAGCAAGGTTTGGTTATGATGTACGCTTGAAAGGAAATAGACACATATGGTGTCTTTCAATAAGTAAGATTATCTCCTGGAATAAAGTCATCATGCTTATAAAAACAAGTATGACAAGATGAGGAGGAAGCTCAAGTTCATAGAACTTGTAGATGTTTGTTGAAGATGATTTAGTCATTGAGGTGTAATAAAATCTCTTGTAACACAACTGTTTATGTCGCAAGAAGATAGTGATTCATAGGATATACAATATCCTTTTAACAAGATGAAAGCTTAACGCATGATTTCTTAGGCATAATGTTTTCCAAGACATCATGTTTTCCTAAATGAAGATATGAAGCCAAAGTATTTGAATTGGATAATCCTATCCTAAATATACTTGGGGATGACATGAAGAATTCACTTGAGTTTCTTATGTATACTTCTCAAGAGTCATTGTTACTTGGGATGCATGAGGTTGGCTTTTCATTTTAACATATGTTGTTAAAACGTTGATTTGAAATTTAATGAATCATATGCAGAAGTTAAAAGTGTTACTAATACTTTGATAACTTGTGAAAGCGGTACTACTTAAGCCTAGTGTAATTGAATGTGCGCTTCATGCTCATTTGATGGTGAAGGTTCTAATCCTATAGGTGGTAAAGTATGGTTGAGTTTGTTTGACGAGTGTTTGGACAAAGGGCTTTTTGAGCAATGCACTCAATGGATTCAAATGAAGATAAGGATGGTGGATTTGTTTATCTAGGTGGTAGGTCTTCTTGTGTGTCTAAAGAAGGATGTGGTAATGTAGAGGTTTGTTGTGCTATGGAAGTACAAAAAAATGACGAAAATCTCAGCATCACGCGTGATGCTGGGTCTCTGCTAAGGGGTAGGCGCGTGGTGGCACCACCACCATCCATGATACCTAGGCTTACAACCTAGCATCTCACAAATCCAATATATTAGACTAACCAGGTGATATTTTAAAATGAATCAGTGATAAAAAATAAAAATAATAATAATAAAAGATAAATAATAATAATAATAATAATAATAATAATAATAATAATAACTTGCAAAGCTAATACGTTAACTTTAAGATTTGGGATTGTCTTTCTACCTATGTGGAATTGGGTTACACACCCAACAAAGAAGTAGTTCGAGAAAATTTCTAAAATGGGCGTTATGAGGGCTTTAACCCTTCAAGCGTGCTGAGCCATTAAGGCATGCCATCACCACAAGCGGTGGTAGGATTTTGGCATTGGTAAGGTGGTGCAGACCACCTAATGTGGTGCACCTCCTCTTTGTGATGTATGTAGGATTTGTTGTGTGTATTTTTAATTGTTTTGTTAGGTGGTCACTACTACTCTTGTTAAGTGGTAGATTTAGGTGATGTGTTGAAAAATAATATGTCGTTGAGGTGGAGGTGGTCGATCAGGTGACCATTACATATAGAGGTGTCAAAAAAACCGACTCAACCCGAACCCGGTTAAGAATATTCGGGTCGGGTTACTGGGTCAAAAAAATTCGGGTCAACCCAAGTAACCCGAATACTAAATAGGGTCAGGTATCGAGTTGAAAATATTTAGTTAACTCAGGTTCGGGTCGACCCGATTGTCCGTATAAGGATTTATTTCTATTTTATAGATATATAATTTCTAAATTATCTATGTGAATTGCATTTTACTCGTATTCGGGTTGACCCGAACCCAAATATACCCGGCATGAATAAACCCGAGTTATAAATAAGGTCGAGTTCAGTATGTTTTTTAAGGCTCAACCCACTTAAACCAATCCAAATTGACCCAACCCGACCAACCTAACCCGCTAACACCCCTAATTACACCCGACCTAAA
This sequence comes from Artemisia annua, assembly GCA_014162995.1. NCBI lineage: Eukaryota > Viridiplantae > Streptophyta > Magnoliopsida > Asterales > Asteraceae > Artemisia > Artemisia annua. The sequence goes on along the minus strand of LBNU01036609.1, from coordinate 56,640 downwards.
ATATACAGTTTTTGTTCTTGTTTTTTACGTTGGTTTGATATCTCTCAATTTCTAGAGACGTAATTTTAAAAAATTGATGTACTTAACATTTTTGTGATGTGATATTACATCAAAAAAAGCTATTTGCACATATATTAAGAATTATCGTTATTTTAAAAGCAGCATTTATACTTTTGAATAAAAGTTTAATTGTTTACCTCTTATTTTTTTTCTTTCCAAAAACTAGCATAAAACGATAATAGTTTATCTGGCTAAACTATTATATGTAAAAAAAAAAAAGAAAAAAAAAAAAAAAACAAACAAATAGTAATGAAGTTTCATTAGTGTTCCAATTTAGTCACTCATAGCTTTTTTGATGAGGTTTAACCACTCAAGTTTCACAAGTGTTCCATTTTTGTGTAATTTAAATTTTTTTTAACCTTCTTTGATGACATACTAGAGATGTGTAGAATATGCATAAGGTTTGAGCTAGATTATGAGCAAGGTTTGGTTATGATGTACGCTTGAAAGGATATGTTAAGAATGTTCTCAAGAAAGTTCTTTGGCACAAGTATATAAAGTTACTAACTTTTATAGATCTTGAATGTGCTCTAGAGATGTGTAGAATATGCATAAGGTTTGAGCTAGATTATGAGCAAGGTTTGGTTATGATGTACGCTTGAAAGGAAATAGACACATATGGTGTCTTTCAATAAGTAAGATTATCTCCTGGAATAAAGTCATCATGCTTATAAAAACAAGTATGACAAGATGAGGAGGAAGCTCAAGTTCATAGAACTTGTAGATGTTTGTTGAAGATGATTTAGTCATTGAGGTGTAATAAAATCTCTTGTAACACAACTGTTTATGTCGCAAGAAGATAGTGATTCATAGGATATACAATATCCTTTTAACAAGATGAAAGCTTAACGCATGATTTCTTAGGCATAATGTTTTCCAAGACATCATGTTTTCCTAAATGAAGATATGAAGCCAAAGTATTTGAATTGGATAATCCTATCCTAAATATACTTGGGGATGACATGAAGAATTCACTTGAGTTTCTTATGTATACTTCTCAAGAGTCATTGTTACTTGGGATGCATGAGGTTGGCTTTTCATTTTAACATATGTTGTTAAAACGTTGATTTGAAATTTAATGAATCATATGCAGAAGTTAAAAGTGTTACTAATACTTTGATAACTTGTGAAAGCGGTACTACTTAAGCCTAGTGTAATTGAATGTGCGCTTCATGCTCATTTGATGGTGAAGGTTCTAATCCTATAGGTGGTAAAGTATGGTTGAGTTTGTTTGACGAGTGTTTGGACAAAGGGCTTTTTGAGCAATGCACTCAATGGATTCAAATGAAGATAAGGATGGTGGATTTGTTTATCTAGGTGGTAGGTCTTCTTGTGTGTCTAAAGAAGGATGTGGTAATGTAGAGGTTTGTNGGGGGGGGGGGGGGGGCTGGCGGGTACTCGGCCACCCCCAACAGGCCCAGCTAGTCCATTTCTTAGGTTGTGTTTATGACTGAGAACATAGACTTTATAAGGTGACGAGCGTATTATTCATGGCTTGAAAAACAGAGTATGGTTGTTTGATGGGGAAGATGACTGAATGCAAGTTGAGTACTTGTATTTGTTTATTTGTGGGCCTATAGCTTTTCCTTTTTTGACTCTTTAAATGTAAAGTTTCAGTATAGCCCTTTCATATTTAATAATTGATGAAATTAACCCTTATTTTGAGTGTATTGTTCAAAGTATTTGGTTGGAGATAACAATACATATGTAATTTAATAGAAAAACTTTAAAAAACTCTATGCAATTTTTTAAAGTTTCATTCAACATTTTATTAGTTATTATTTTATTATAAAAAGGTACTAAATAACATTCGATGTATATCAAATGAAACTTAGTCGTTTTATGAATACTCAAAGTTATATTGATTTATTAATTGTGTGTTACTACTTATTTTGTATACTCCATAAATATATAATTTCGGCCCCCTTAACTGAAATTTCTGGCTCCGTCTCTGTATGTATAGGCTTTGGTGAAACTGAGCGACACGGCCTTCATTCTCTTTTCATTTCGTGCATGATAACTCATAACTAGTAAGTAATAACCAACACTAAATTGATTACAAATTGAGAAGAAATCGAACAATATCATAACAGTGGAAATCGGATTATGAACGCAACACCAAGATGACAGTAGGTTAACGCAAGTTCAAATGTGCTTCCTTTTATCTTAGTTTGTTGCATGCAGATTTAGCTACATATGAAATAAATGGTGTATGCCTACTTTAGCAAACTAGCAAGCACTAACGTATAGCGAACCACTAAGAATGAAAGTAATCGACACTATCGTGTTGGGTCTGTGCCGATTGATAACATATTTTGGATAATATATTGTTAGGCACGTGTTTAAAGGAATCCAATTAAATACTAGTAATCTAAAGGCCCGTTTGGCATGGGCTTTTTGAGGAGCTGTTAGCTTTTAATTTTAACAAACAGCTCCTTCATATTTAATAGCTCGGTTTGGATATGCAGGCTATAAGCTTTTAATTCACTCAAATAGCTCCAAAAATAAACAGCTCATATAATGAGCGTTCTCAATTTCATGAGCTGTTAAAAAATTAAAATTACCCGTATACCCAAAAAATCACATACGGTACAAACCATCTTCCTCACATTAGACATTATATATAATCCACTTATAAATAATAAAATATGACATTAGACATTATATATGATCCACTTATAAATAATAAAATATGATCCACGTATAAATAATTTGATCCATTAGTTTGATTTGCCATACTCTACTCTAGTTTGATTATAGCCTGACATTATATATGATCTATTTATAAATAATTAAATATCCCAATTAACGATTGAGCAACATCCAAATTACATACCACCTGATGAACTTCAAGATGTTCGTGGCCATGAAACAAACACTCAAAATGTCTCTCAATGTTGATACAAAAGTTGAGCGTTCCTTGTTTGGACTATGGTTCCCGTATCAATTGGATCTTAATGCCGAGACCTGCGAACTAAGAGAACAAAGAAAACACCGTTAGGCTTATCGTGGGATTGTTTCCCACGATTATCCTCCGGCGTGAGAGTAAGTAATCGGTTTTAGGGTTTTAGTGAAGAGTTAGGGTTATTAGATGATACCTTAATGAGAGTCGTGATGCCCTTTATATACACACGAAATCCTTGTTGGTTTCGTGTTCCTTACCCTTCGGCGTATCCCGACTTATTCGGTCCATTGATCTTTATCCCACAAATAGAAGATCCCATATCGAGACCGAATATAATAGATTAGATTTTGGGCCTTTGTGAGCCCAAACCTTTATCATGATAGCCCACGCGTGGTGGGCTTGGTATTAGTATCGTCCATTAGCCGGGTTCGTGACCCGAGTGCGGACTATACGTCATCATGTCCCTCCAGTCTAGTATGCGTAAGGTGCAACCGCGGATGCTAGACTAACGGCTATAACGAAGAATATTTCAGCATACGTGGCGGAGAAGCTTCAAATGTTTCCCGCCAAAAAGGTATACTATGAATTTAGTCCAAATAAATTCTAAATATGCCTCGAAAATCGTGGAAAAGTGGGTGAAAAGATTCTCACCTCTTGATCTCCCAGCCACATGATTAGAGTGAGTGGGTTACACGTGTCAACCATCCATGTGTGTGAAACCCTATATAAAGGGTAACCCCCATTTCACTGTGTTTATCACAGTAAAAAATCTTCCATCGCCTCCATTGTTAAAAACTCCAAACAGCAATCAAGACCTCAATACTCTCGAAGGTAATAGCGCGTGCGCTTTTGAATTCTAATCATGGTCCGTCAACTATCCGACTTTACATCCGATATAACCGAGGATGAACTTCGTGAGTTCACCTCGGATTATTATATCCCTGAGACGTTGCACCCGGTAGTTCCGGTGGCGACTGCATCCATAGTGGATTTCCCCGATGGGAAAGTAGGGGTATACACATGTTTCTTTGAATTCGCTAACCAACGTGTGCCCATTTCGCTATTCTTGTACGATATCCTGAACTATTATCGCCTCCATATCTCCCAACTGCACTGCATAGACGCAACTAAATTAACGAACTTCGAAGTAAATTGTCGCCTTATGGCGATTAACCCCACAATCCATCTGTTCCGCGCGTTTTACCACTCGACGTGGTCAAACGGGTGGGTATCATTTGCCAAACGCGCAGGGCGCTTGCAATGTTATACAAAAAAATTAGATGCGCTCAGGAATTGGAGGGAGAATTTCTTCTGGGTTGATAAGACTTTTTTCCCTTGGGATTTTGCGTTCTATACCCAAGGGTCGCTACCGAAGGATGAGTGCCCAACCCCTGGGACGTATAGCGCAGTCGATGCGGATACGATAAATGCCAATCGTATCCCGATTAATGCCTACCCAGAAGAGTTTTTGGTGCACCTAGGCATTAGTCGCAACTACTTCCAACCTCCTGACGAAGTGCCAACCTTCTTGGATGAGGATAACCTGGGTGGGTGCTTGTCCTTCCTTCTCCTTCGCTTATTAGTGTAAGCACTCTCTCTTATTGTAGCTTATGTAACCCCCTTTACTTTGTTGTTGTTGTTTGTTGCGCAGAGATGGATCTATTTCAAGTGGTGCGCTTGGCGAGGCCCAAACAAGTGACTGTGGGGGTGCGCCCTTTAAGAGAAAGTGAAGAGCCGGTACTGGAGGCTACTACGGGATGCATAATGGAGCTCGCACAGGAGTCAGAGGATACCCCGCCCGTAATCTTGGAGGCAACCCCGGTGCGCAGTGTTCTCACTCCTAGGGAGCAATCCCCAGAGGTGGAATTTTTGTGCAGCGATTCGTCGGAGGGCGTGTAGATCCTCAAGGTTGTAAATGAGCCAGAGGAGACTGGCCAAGGTGTGAAGCGTAAGAAAGCTGCTGGTGATGATGGCGCCATGATGAGACGAAAAATGTTATGTTTTTAGGGGTCGGTTTGAGTCCTAATTCGTATGTTTTTGGTTTGGATTTCACCCAAAGTCGTTTCTTTTCTCATTTTAGGTACTTTTGAAGGGAAAATCACAAAAGAAGCATTTTCGGACGTTTTCGGAGTGAAAAAGTGCGGAAAACAACAAAAACTCAAAAGACCTTGAAGATTACAGAAGGTGACGCCGTCACACTATACAAGGTGACGCTGTCAGGAACAAGTGAAGTCCAGAATTGGAAAAATACTCGTGACGGGCCAGAGAGTTCGTAGTGCAAATTGGTGACGTCGTCAACCAAGGCCGTCAGATTCTGGACCAGCATTATCGACACGCTCAAGGAAGGCGTCTGAAACTCTATCGCCGAGCTGACGCGTCATCTATTGGGTTGACCGTCAGCCGATTTTTCTATATACTATAGGACGATTTTTCTTACTTCTATATACAACTTGGAGAACTAGAGTCGAACTTGTTGTGTGAAGAACTTTAGGGTTAATACCTAATTCGTTCATTAGTGACGTTAGGAGGTGTATCTAACCACTCTAACTTGCATGTTTAAATCAAGATAGTTTTATTCATACAATATGTCTATGTGGTTGTGTGATTAATGCATATGATAACTTGTCTTTCTTTTAATTCACATAAAGGCCTAATTTACTTTGTGGTTTGCTTAGATCTAATGAAACTAACTATTGATTAATCTTGTGATGTGTATGTTGTGATTGTAATTTGGAATGAATTTCATCTACGTTAGACTAGAGAAAACTGCTAATCTCTATAACGGTAACAAGGTTGAACGTCTTTAGAAACCGTGAATTGTATGTTGGCTTATTCGATTTTAGAGGTAGTATTTCATTGCATGGTTGTATCGTGAGGCTCCATGATAGGATGCCTTGCACGTATCCGTCATAAGAGTTGAGGTAGGAATTTATAGATTAGGGAATTGAAGCGCACTCCCTAGCGACTTGTTAGGATACACCGTTATCCAAGGCAAACTCAACATACCTATATTACATGGTAAGAAAGTAGTTAGGGAGTAATGAAATCTAAGTAAACACTATTCTCCCCACTGATTTTCTCTAAAACAAAAAAATATAAAATATAATAGCTTAGAAGTAGATAACCTGGGTTAGTTGACTAGCAACTAATTCCCGCCCTATCCTTC
>LBNU01036609.1:35107-50500 GCA_014162995.1 Artemisia annua | reverse complement strand
AAGAAAAGAAGATTAGTGCTAGTGCTCTCACCGTTTTTATGATCTCTAAGGAATTTGTCTTATAGATGTTGGTGAATATTGTCAAAAGCACTTGGGTATTTTATGGTACTAAGTGTTATTCGTCGCGTACGTTAGTAGACTATAGAAACTGTCGAATGTTTCATCATCACCTGTCAACCAAAGCTATGAACTCTTAGAAACGTGAATTGTATGTGCGTTATCTCGAATTTTAGAGTAGTAAACTTTCATGCATAGGTTGTATCGGTGAGCTCATGATAGGTCTTGCACGTATCGCACATCAGTAAGGTATAGGTTATAGGATGAACACCCCTGAATCGCATGATTAATTCACCAACACAGTGAATATCATGCCACTAAAAAACGTCATCCCAACCTGGGAATGCCAAAAATCAACATAACAATTAATTGGAACCACAATATGATTGTTATTTAGGGGATGTGACAATACACCCATGAAACTACTCGAAACCAATTTCCCGACCTACTATGCTTTTTCTCCTAACAAAAATCCAAACAAATATCGACAAATATGACTCAATGAATCTGCTGCCTCTAGTCATTAAATATCGGGTTGGTGAAATTCGAATTAACGAGTGCTGACTAGGCAACTAATTCCGGCCTATCCTCCAAAAAAAACTCCCCCCCAGAGCGAGGGGGGCGGAAAAAACATGTTAATGGCGTCAGTAAAATATATATATACAAAAATAATCTGTTCCTCTACCCTTAGACCAGACTTAGACGTAGCCTTCAGCCTACGAACACTATTCCCTGTGAGAGAACGATCAATCCCCCGGTACTTGCCACTTCACTATACTACATCGGTCAGGTACACTGCCTGGTGGGGATTGCAAGCTTCTCGAGATCCCTCGAGAGGTAAAACGTAGTGCGTGTTGCAATCCACGCGCATCACGCCAGTACATCCAAGAGAAGGCGTCATGTCATCCTTGGCGGGCCATCATCATCAGAGGAGGGTGCGTTCTATACCTTCGCTGATATGGAGACGACTGCGACTCCTTCCCCCAAGTAAGTATTTAGACTATGTGTTTCAAAATTTCAGTTCGTATTCTATGTTGGTATGAAATAGCCTTAAACCCTTGTTATTTGTGTGCAGTGTTAAGCTGCTGGGGATGCTGCTGCGCAGGCAAGTCCCGTTCATGTTGATGACCCATCACAGAAGAGCCAAGGGTCTGGGCCAAAGGCGTTTGAGGATATGCCCGCAGACAATCTTATAGAGGATCTGGGTTTAGCCGCTGCGCACCAGGCTACCTTGGTTGCTCAGCTTAAAGCAAGGTACGCCAGTGAAGGTAACAGTAGTGCGCAAAAGGATGAGGAGATTGCGCTACTGAAGGCGCAGTTGGCTGATGCTCAGGCTGAGGTGGAGTCAACAAGTGCGTACTCCAAGAGGCTTGCTGAGGAGAAAATGTCTCTACTTGCTCAGGTGAGCCAAGAGCGTGCCTGTCTGAGATACTAAAAGGCCGAATGTCTTTGGGTCTTGAGGTATATGGAGCAATGGAAGAGAAATCATTTCTCTAAGTTGGATGAGCTTCGGCGCAGCTGTGGAAGAACACTTGGAGAAGCATGAGAATAAGCTGCGCAAGCTCAGTATCGAATACGATGAAGAGCTCTATCCACACTTGGTTTCTTCCATTGCTGAGCACAGGTGGCTGATCAGCCATGGCTTACGCCTTGCTGCTTTGAGTACTCTGGAGTCGCAAGAGGTGACAGAGGCTTTTGGTGAAGTTGTTCAATGCGCCTTGGCACGTGGCAAGGCCGAAGCTGTTGAGGAGCTTTACGAGAAAAAGATGCTGACAATTGCTCCCGCAGAGGTACCAGGCTTCAACGGAAATTCATATGATGAGCTTGTCGCTGCTATGGAGAAGATGAAGTTGTTAGAGCTTCCTCGCATTGCCCAACTAGAGCGTCACCAAGATTACCCCATAAGTGTTATTATGGAGGGGTTAACTTTGGCTAGGCACACAGCAGATGGCGCTGAGGCACAGCCGGATTACTTTCTGAAGCCGGATGTGTCGCAGCTGCAGGTACCCATTTTTGCTCGTCCGCGTGACATCCTGAACCCCTTTGCCATTGAGAAGGAAATCCCACTGAAGGAATCCTTAGAGGCCCATGCTGCAAGGCTTGCGAAGAAAAAAGGTGTAAAGGGGAAAGCCATCCTTTGTGGTGTTGGTGCAGCACATCTTCTGAGATCTGATGGAGTGCCTGTTAGTGTGGCGACAGTGTCATCCAAAGATAACGAATTGTTGAAGAGGCTTGAGGAATCCGGGAGTGCTGCAGGCCAGAGTAGTAGCTCAGAGCTTAGATGCACCTACAGTATTTAGGTTATTTTGGCTTTGTAATGTTTTGTAATAGATTAACCTTTTGTTGCACATGTGCATGTTAAATCTATACTCTGTATGAACTCGTAGTCCATAAAATGTGATTGTAGTAAATGTGATTGCAGTTGTGATGTTTGTACTTAGTTATTGTCTTTGCATCAAACTGTTAAACACACTTAAAAAAGATTGAAATTCACGAGTGTATGAGGTTCATAACTTAATGTATATGCGAATATATATGAAATTCACAAGTGTATGGGTTAATATGCAGCGTACTGCAAATACCGTATCAAGGAGTCAAGAGTCTTGATTCCTAATTTGTTAAACGCGCACAGTGTGCATTGTTGCGCATCCGTCGTGGAACGCACATTGAACTTACTCCAACGTCTTAAGAGTAAGGTGTTTAACAAGGATGCGTGATCCGATGTTGTTGGGTGTGCAACCCTCTTACTCAACGAGTTATTTAGTAGGTTTACTCATCCTTTACTATCGTGGGTTTTAATAAGTGCATGCACGCCATGTAGGCAAAAGGTAACATAACAAAAATATTGAGATGGTAATAAACAACAATATCGAATATTGAGACATGAATAATATGTAATCAACAAAGTAAAGTGTGTCGCGGAGTTAGCTAGAAACCGCGACATTTAATTAATGTTTGCATGTTTTTGGTAAAATTTTTTTTCCTAGATGAAACAAAATGCATATACACGGATATTTATTGGGTACTTACTAAAGTGCGGAGGTGTCCGTGCGCGGGGTCATACTGTTTCCTAAATATAGCATCTCTTGAGATTGCAAATGTTCCATGTGCGTTGTAGCTCATGGCCATCCATGTCACGCAACTTGTACGCGCCTTTTCCTAGCGCTTCTGTGACCTCATGGGGTTCTTCCCACTTTGGTCCAAGTTTTCCTGTATCTTCTGCGTGGCTTGCATCGTTAGCGCGATATACAAAGTCGCCTGGTCTGAATGAGGTGCTTCGAACTTTAGTATCGTAGTATCCCTTCATTTTCGACTTAGCTTTTGCTTCACATATAGCTGCGCGTTCACGCCTTTCTTCCAATAGGTCCAAGTCTATACGTCGTTCATCGTCATTGGTTGCGACGTTAACTTTCGCCGTACGGATAGTTGGCATCCCAATCTCAGCTGGTATAACAGCTTCTGTCCCATAGACAAGAGAGAAGGGAGTGTCTCCAGTGCTAACTTTGATTGTCGTGCGGTGCGCCCACAAGACGTGCGACAATTCCTCCACCCATCTTCTTTTGTGTCTGTCTAGGCGCGCTTTAATTTCTTCGCCCAGACTACGATTTGCGCGCTCAACCAAACCATTGGTTTGTGGGTGTTTAACCGACGCGAAGTGTTGTGTAATATTTAGTTTCTCGCACCAGTCTTTGAACGGGTTATCACGGAATTGTTTTCCGTTATCCGAAATGATTTCGCCAGGTAATCCAAATCGGCATACAATATTCTCCCAAACAAATCGTTTTACTTGATTACCTGTGATTAGGGCTGTCATTCGGGTTGACCCGGTCGGGTTCGGGTCAACTCGGGTCGGGTCAAGTCGGGTCAAGCTTCCAAAAAACATACCCGAACCCGACCCTATTTAGAACTCGGGTCAACTCGGGTCGGGTCAATTCGGGTTCGGGTCAACTCGGGTCGGGTCAACTCGGGTCGGGTCAACTCGGGTTTGGGGTCAACCCGAGTATTTTACATTGTAAAGTGTTAGTTTAGTCGGGTCAACTCGGGTTCGGGTCGGGTTCGGGTCGGGTCAAGGCTAAAAAAACATACCCGAACCCGACCTTGTTTAGAACTCGGGTCAATTCGGGTTGACCCGATTGACCCGAATATGATTTTTGACCCGAATTGACCCGACCCGAGTTGACCCGAACCCGGTCGGGTTCGGGTCGGGTCGGGTTCGGGTCGGGTTTTATGACACCCCTACCTGTGATTGTCGTCACTGCTTTTGCCTCAATCCACTTAGTGAAGTAGTCTATAGCCACAATAAGAAATTTCAGTCCTCCTGCCGCCACAGGGAAAGGGCCCGCAATGTCAATACCCCACTTATAGAATGGCCATGGCGAGGTAATAGGCGTTAGCTCTTGTTGTGGTTGGAGCGGGATGGGTCTATGAACTTGGCAGTCGCTACATTTCTTTATCACATCACGCGCATCGCGATGCATAGTGGGCCAGTAGTATCCTGACTGCAAGGCTCGTGCTACAACGGACCGTGGTCCTGAGTTCATACTGCATGAACCGGCGTGGATTTCTCGGAGTACGTAATCTGCCTGGAGAGGTCCAACGCACCGAAGCCATGGTTATAGAAATGAGCGCCGATATAGGATACCATCGCGAAGTTCGAACCTCTGCGCTGTAGGATCATGCTCCTCTATCACCATAGATATCTCCATCTCCGAGATGGATTTGTTCTTTAGGATCTCCACCAATACTTGTTTTGACAGGTGCGCAAATCTTGTAGATGCGATCTTGCTTAGTGCGTCCGCTTTTATGTTTTCCCCTCTAGGAATTTGTTTAATGGTGAACCTGTCAAAATCCTGGATTAGTGACTTGGTCTTGTCGAGGTATTGAACCATGTTATCCTCTTTAGCCACATATTCACCCAACACATGATTGGCCACTAATCGGGAATCCACATTTGCTTCTAGGTTGCTTACACCCATTCGAGCTGCAATGCGTAATCCAACAATTAGGGCTTCATACTCTGCCTCATTATTCGTGGTTGTGAATTCGAAGCGCAGTGCATACGTGAATTCCATTCCTTCTGGACTGGTGAGTATAAGGCCTGCGCCCGACCCGTACACGCATGAAGATCCATCCGTGAATAGGACCCATGGTTCTTGTAGTTCTCCCTCACTTTGTGAAGGTGCATCATCAGTGTCTGGTTTTTCGATGATGAAGTCTGCTAGTACCTGCCCCTTAACCGCAGTGCGTGGCCTATAAGTGATGTTATGCTCGCCTAGCAATACACTCCATTTTTGTAATCGCCCCGATGCGTCGGGTTTGGAGATAACTTGCTTGATAGGTTGGTCTGTGATTACCACTATGGGGTGTGGTTGAAAGTACCTGCGCAGTCTTTTGGCGGCGAATACTAATGCCAGGACCAACTTTTCCATTGCACTATAGTTAATCTCTGTCTTCTTGAGTGTTTTACTTACAAAATATACCGGTGTTTGTACAGAGTTCCTATCTCTCAGTAGCACCGCGCTGACTGCTCCCTCAGTCGCAGACATGTATACAATTAACTCTTCCCCTGGTCGGGGTGCGACTAGTGTGGGAAGCGTTGCTATATGTTGCTTAAGCTGTGTAAAAGCTTCTTCCGCTTCCNTCCATTTTTGTAATCGCCCCGATGCGTCGGGTTTGGAGATAACTTGCTTAATAGGTTGGTCTGTGATTACCACTATTGGGTGTGGTTGAAAGTACCTGCGCAATCTTTTGGCGGCGAATACTAATGCCAGGACCAACTTTTCCATTGCACTATAGTTAATCTCTGTCTTCTTGAGTGTTTTACTTACAAAATATACCGGTGTTTGTACAGAGTTCCTATCTCTCAGTAGCACCGCGCTGACTGCTCCCTCAGTCGCAGACATGTATACAATTAACTCTTCCCCTGGTCGGGGTGCGACTAGTGTGGGAAGCGCTGCTATATGTTGCTTAAGCTGTGTAAAAGCTTCTTCCGCTTCCGTAGTCCAACGAAAGTCTCCCTTTTTTGTACACTTCTTGAGTGTTTTAAAGAGGGGGAGTGACTTATCTGCTGATTTGGATAGGAATCTGTTCAACCCGGCTAGTTTTCCATTCAGAGACTGGACTTCTTTCAATGTGCGTGGTGAAGGGAGTTGGATTACAGCTTGTGTTTTTTCTGGACATGGCTTAATGCCAACAGGCTCTATCAAGTATCCAAGGAACATGCCTTCTGTAGCGTCAAAACTGCATTTTTTAGGATTTAACTTCATGTTGATCTTCCATAGTGTTCTGAATGTTTCTTCAATGTCGCGCACCAATTCGTCTTCAGTATGGCTTTTTATGACAAAGTCGTCAACATAGACCTCGAGGTTGCGGCCCACTTGCTTTTCAAATGCATTATCTACCAATCGCTGGTAGGTGGCGCCCGCATTCTTTAAGTCAAAAGGCATCTTTGTATAACAATAGACACCTTGGCTTGTGTGGAAGGCTGTTTTTTCCTCATCTTCTTTGGCCATTTGGATTTGGTGGTACCCTTTGTATGCGTCCAAGAAACATTTAAGGGGGTATCCGCACAAAGACTCTACCTTCCAGTCTATCTCTGGTAGTGGGTAGCAGTCTTGTGGACATGCTTTTTTTGAGATCAGTGAAATCCACGCACATCCGCCAACTACCATCACTCTTTTTTACCATAACTAGATTAGAGAGCCAGTCATGGTAATAGACTTCGCACATGATACCTGCGTCCACAAGCTTGTGTACTTCCTCTAGAATGGCTTTTGCGCGCTCTGGAGCTTGGCCGCGCTTTTTCTGTCATACTGGGAGTATCCTTGTCGGATTTTCAACTTGTGTTCTGTAATCGAGCGTGGCACACCAGTCATGTGCTTTGGTTCCCATGCGAAGATATCCAGATTCCTTTGCAAGAGCGCGCACACGGCCGCTCTGCCTTTATCAGACAGCGATCCTCCGATCGATACTTCTTTCTCCGAGTAATCAGGATGAATTGCGACCTTCAAGTTTGGTACTTTAGGTGCTCGCTGTTCTGGAGTGTGTGTTGTCTCACATGTAATCGCGTTANTTCTGTAATCGAGCGTGGCACACCAGTCATGTGCTTTGGTTCCCATGCGAAGATCTCCAAATTCCTTTGCAAGAGCGCGCACACGGCCGCTCTACCTTTGTCAGACAGCGATCCTCCGATCGAAACTTCTTGCTCCGGGTAATCAGGATGAATTGCGACCTTCAAGTTTGGTACTTTAGATGCGCGCTATTCTGGAGTGTGTGTTGTCTCACTTGTAATTGCGTTACACTCTCCAGGTGGTACGGTGTTATTGTAGAGGGTGACAATGCCGCCTTCTACTGGGAATTTGAGCATCCCATGTGCTGTGGACGGTACCGCGCGTATGGCTGATATTCCTGGTCTTCCGATAATGCCATTGTATGGCGAAGGATATTTGATCACCATAAAATTCATCCAACCTGCCGTAGAGTGTTCCCTATTACCAACAACGACTAGTAGTTGTATTTGCCCCATGGGCCATATCTTTTCTCCTGTAAGCCAGTCAATGGCGTCGTGGCCGGGCTTAACTGACTTTGTATCTCAGGTCGCAATCTTTTGAAACAGTGTTCATACATTATATCTGTGGATGCCCCTCCATCAACATACATGCGGTGGATATCATGACCCCCCGCATTTATTTCGATGGTGAGTGGTTCCACCACTGCGTTGTCCGCAGCCAAGGTGGGGAAAGAGATTTCGCTTCCATAAGAAAACTTTTGGCTGACCTTTTGCCTAGTATTTCGCTGCCATGATTGTATCATGTAGATGGTGTCAGCCTTGTCTTTAGGTGCTTCTTTCTTGCTTCCAGTCTTTTGTTTGTCTTTCCCCTCTTTGATGTTCTTAACTAGATGGTCCAATCTGCCTTCTTTTACTAGTTTATCAATTAATTGGCGCAATTGGACACACTCATTGGTGGAGTGGCCCTTCGTCCATGGTACTCGCAGTACCCGTTCCCTACGCGCCGATCTTCTGGGGTGCGCATTGGTGGGGGTTTTGGGAAGTTCGCAACTCCTGTCACAAATATCTCCCTTGGAGTCTTCGTTAGTGGGGTATATATGTCATTCTCTCGTCCGCCCCCTTGACTGCAGTAGCTTTTGTTACGGTTGCTACTCTGGTCGTTGGATTGTCTCCTAGGCTGTTCTTGTGACCTATAGTTTGAGTAGCCTTTCTTGCTATCCGCAGCTGTAGCTTCTCCTTGGATAAAGGACCTTGTGTGCTTCATAAGTTCATCAAGGGTTTGGGGAACCCTATCGTTTAACTTTTTGATAAGTTCTGGGTTATTGATTCCGTTCATAAACCCTGAGATCTTTAGTATTTCTGGACACGCTTTGACGTGTATGCATTCGTCCTTATAGCGCTCCACATAAGCGCTTGTGGATTCCCCTTGGCGCTGTTTTACCCTAGCGAGCTCGACAGGGTTCTTGGTGCACTTCTTCCTCTGAGTGAAGTTCAAGCGAAACGCCTTCCGCAACTCTTCAAACCCATCGATGCTCCTACGTGGCAGCTTACTAAACCNTGACGTGTATGCATTCGTCCTTATAGCGCTCCACATAAGCGCTTGTGGATTCCCCTTGGCGCTGTTTTACCCTAGCGAGCTCGACAGGGTTCTTGGTGCACTTCTTCCTCTGAGTGAAGTTCAAGCGAAACGCCTTCCGCAACTCTTCAAACCCATCGATGCTCCTACGTGGCAGCTTACTAAACCAGTTTCGCGCATTCCCTACTAATGTAGAGTTAACCATGTGGCACCACACAGGTTGTGGCCAATTTTCGATGGTAGCGGCTGATTCGAAAATTTTTAGGTGGTCGTCCGGATCACCTGTCCCATCATAAGTTTTAACATTAGCGGGCATGTACCTTCTCTTATCTTCTGAAAAATCACTGATGCGCCGAGTAAATGCGTCAACCTTTTGGCGGCGCCAGGGACGAGACATATCTTCGTCCTCCTGGTCGCGGTATCTTTTTCTGGACTTCCAGTGTCCTGTTTCTTCGTCCTCGTTGTCCGAGGAGTCATTTTAGGATGGACTTGCTCTTTTGCGATGATTGCGTCGGCTGTCATCGGAATCTGAGCTTGAAGGGCTTTCGCTTGGGGAGCGCCGTCGTCCAAGTCTGTCATGAACCCTGCGACTACCAAGCCTAGTGTGGACATTGGTATGCCCTCCATCGTCTTCGCTCTCTGACATGTACTTCAAGTTAACTACTTCATCATCCACCAGTTTCCTTCCAATCCTAGTAAACACTGGTGGTCGGCGGGTATTTTTCTTGCGCCTCTCCTTTCGGTGACGCGGTGGAGATGCTTTATATTCAGGGTCAAAGTTGAGCCGGGCTTGCAGGCTCCGACTTGACCTCTTATTTGCTTCCTCTTGCATAAGGGCAGCCAAGGTTTCGTAGTTTTGAGACACAAAATCGCTTGGCGCTAGTTCAGGCGCGACTCCTTCTAGCGCGAGGATGTCTGTTTCCAAATCCTCGTTTCGAGCATGCGCACGTGGCGGCTGAAAAGGGTGCGCTGTAGATCTCCCGCGCTAGTGGTTGCCGTGGTGGGCGGTGGTGAAAAGGGTGCGCTGTAGATCTCCTACGCTAGTGGTTGCCGTGGTGGCCTGAGTGGTCCCTGTGAGAGCACTGGTTGTTCCAGAGGCCTGCTTAGGGGCTGAATCACTTTTCTGCTTCTTCCCCTGTAGGTCGCCATGCGTTTTCTTCGCCTGCGGAGTCCGCTGGTTTAAGTTTCCGTGCTTTGTCATTCTAGTTTTTAGTAGAATTCTTAGTATAGGGTCCTACGGATGACGCCACTTGTTGATACAAAAGTTGGGCGTTCCTTGTTTGGACTATGGTTCCCGTATCAATTGGATCTTAATGCTGAGACCTGCGCACTAAGAGAACAAAGAAAACACCGTTAGGCTTATCGTGGGATTGTTTCCCACGATTATCCTCCGGCGTGAGATACCTTAATGAGAGTAATCGGTTTTAGGGTTTTAGTGAAGAGTTAGGGTTATTAGATGATACCTTAATGAGAGCCGTGATGCCCTTTATATACACACGAAATCCTTGTTTGTTTCGTGTTCCATACCCTTCGGCGTATCCCGACTTATTCGGTCCATTGATCTTTATCCCATTAATAGAAGATCCCATATCGAGACCGAATATAATAGATTAGACTTTGGGCCTTTGTGAGCCCAAACCTTTATCATGATAGCCCACGCGTGGTGGGCTTGGTATTAGTATCGTCCATTAGCCGGGTTCGTGACCCGAGTGCGGACTATACGTCATCACTCAAAGAGCATCTATGAGATAACACGAATCCGGGATGATATTGCTACATCAATATGGAATGCACGTCGCCAATGACTATTACAAACATGTTGTCCCAAATTGCTAAGATTATTAGTAATATAATTAGTTTATTATTTTTATGTTTTACATTTGTTTACAATTATATATATGTCATTTTATGTCATTTTACATCTTATAATTATAGTTAACAGCTAGTTTACCAAACACTTTTATTAGAAAAAAAATACATCTTATATCTCATGTTAACAGCTTTACAGCTTACAGCGTACAACTTACAGCTTACAACTTACAGTCTACAGCTTACAGCTAGTTTTGCCAAATATACCCTAATTATAAACTATCTCATGTTGTTTAAAAATATAATAAGCATATTCAATATTATGATCTTTTTAGTTAGGATAACGTACAATGGGTGTAGCAAATTTATTTTTTGTGGTTATGTATCTCATCATTGATTAGTTTGTTAGAGTATTTAAGTTATTTGTTAATAGAGATTTGTGGAAGCAGTGAAAAATATATTTTATTATACAGAGCATTGTCACAATGTGCACGACACATATATCCATTGTCGTAAGTCGTAACAACAACTCTTGTTAGGCATTGGCTTTACATGGTTTTCTGTGTACAAATGATTACTCTGCTCTAACACATGTGTTTGTTTTGTTTGATCTCGTTATGGTGTTTTTGGCCAAGCAAAATGCTTATATTAGATGGGTCAAAGCATTAGAATTAAGACACCCTAACAACATTTCCACGATATTCTGAGGACTACTTTGATAGAAGAAAAATACATATTTGCTAAATCATACGTCCATGTAAGCAACAAGATATACATGTCATCAAAAATAGACATGTCATCCAAAAAGGCTTCAAAAAATTTAAAAATTTCATAAAATTGAAACGCCGTGAAACTTGAGTGGTTAAACCCACACAAAAAAAAATAATATGAGTGACTAAATTGGAACACTAATTAAACTTCATTATTATTTAGTGATTTTTTCCCTAGTCTTTAACCATAACTTTTATTTTTACTCTTTTAACTTTGTCTTGATCTTTATATTTTTACTCTTTTAACTTTGTCTTGATCTTTATTTTGTTTTAAAACGTATATAACTTAAGGGTGCGTTTGGTATGCTGCCATCAATCACAATGGAAATGATTTTGATAGTAGTGGTGGACCCCTCAGTATGAAAGATCCATATCTTACCATTTTGAGGCATATGGAGTATGGAGCATTTATATCATTCATTACCATAGTTGTGGGCCCCCTCATCCTAAACAAACACATTTAATCACTTTCATAGTCATAGTGTCATTCAAATAGTCGGATACCAAATGCATCCTAAGTAATTCATATTTAAATTTCTATCTTCCAATATTAACTAATTTGTGTTTTGTCACTTACATTTATAAGATAATAATTTAGCTCATGATACTGATTTATTCCTACTAAAACACGAGACAATAAACCTGGATTGTCTCAAAATACATGTTTCCCTCAAAATACATGTTTGCTTTGTCATGAGTAGTTATTTGATCTTGGAATCAAACTTTACAATATATCTATTTTGGGAACAAAATATAAGAGGTCGTTTTTGCAAAAGTGGTTCACAAACTAGTATCTTTTTTACAATTTTTAAATTTAGTTTTGTGCGACTGTTAAACCGTGTAACTCTACTATATTTTTGACAAGTGTCCAGTTGGTGGGTAGATTTTTTCTTCTACTGAAGTGGCATTTTGTAGCACCATAGTGTTTTTATGCAACTGTTTGTTTTTTACGAAAAAGACTAAACGGTCACACAAAAAATCATGGTCGCACAAAAAGTCACTTCATTTGAACAAAAAACATATATCTACCTAATGAATAATATGAATCGAACAGTCTAGCGGTCATACAAAAATAAATTTAAAAAAAAATGTATGTTTTGTGAAATAACAACTTCTTTTTTCCTTATTATTGGAATTGATTCCAAAATATAATGTGGGAGGTTTGTTTTTATTTTCACCTTTTTAGGGCACTTAGAGCACTTACATCAGTAACATAAGTTAACTCTTAACTCAGTGTCACGTCAGCGCTACATCAGCTTTAACACTTTCACCTTAACTCACAAAAAAACACCCACATTCATAACTCAATCTTAACTCAACTTTTCAAATATTTTCACATTCAACCTGATGTGTGGTTTTGCGACCTTACAACAGGTTTTACCTCTCGAGGGATCTCAAGAGGCTTACAACCCCACCAGACAGTGTACCTGACCGATGTAGTATAGTGTAGTGGTAAGTACGGGGGATTGATCGTTCTCCACAGGGAATAGTGTTCGTTAGGTATGAAAAGCTACTCTAATTAGGTCTAAGGGTGAGGGATGATTCTTTTTATATTTTTTTATATTTATTGAAAGCAAGTAAAATCTCAGGTTTGAAGGAGTGGGCGGAATTAGTTGCTAGTTAACTAACCCAAAAACTACAATTGCAATTAAAATAAAATAACTAATAAAATAAAGGTTGTGAAACTTATATGGAGACAAGTGTGTTTAGTTAGATTTCCTTACTCCCTAACTATCTTTTACCGGTTGATTAGTGTGTATTAATTGCGTGGATGACGGGTGTATTCCTTAATACCATTCGTGGGGTGGCGTACGTACTTCCCCAACTCTATGAGCTCCTACTTCACTCCTATGTCGAGCCAGCTAAGAAGATCCTAACATGGGATCATTAGAATTCGCTCATGTATTAAATACAACCATAATAACCTAGTACGCATTGGTTCATGTTTCTTAAGACGTTCAAGCAAGTTACCGTATAGGAGGTTAGCCAGTTTTCTTAAGCCTAACATCGATAAACAATCATCCAATACAATTAATAACACACCAATAACCAATAATCAATAGTTAGGTTTCATTAGATCTAAGCAAACACAAGATAAATCTAGCCTAGCATGTTAATTGAAAGACAAGCATAAGATATAATTAACCAACACATAGACATATTGATTAATTTGAATGGAGACTTATCTTTAATTGAACATGGAAGAATCAAGGGTGAAAAACCCTTGAAAAAGCTGACAAAATCGTCTAGGGTTTGTTCCCAAAAAGTTGCACACTAATGAATGAAAAATAGAAAAGTATATATAGAAAATACACTCTGACGGCGTCAGGTTATAGGCTCTGACGCCGTCAGCTCGCCGCCATTAGGGTTCTCGGGTCACCTAGATCCATCTCTGACGCCGTCACGTACAAAACTGAGTTGGGCCGTCTCTCTTTAACTTAACACCTGACGGCCTAGGGTCCCTAACACCTGACGCCGTCAGGTGTTATTTTCACATTTTCTTCTTAGGGCGTCACGTATACTCAGAATCCACTCCTTTGTCTTGGTTGGCTGACGGCGTCACTTTGTGACTCTGACGCCATCAGGAAGGATTTCCAGCATTCTTTTGACATAAATAATGCATAAAAACGTTATTTATATTTTTCGATATCTCTACGTTTTGTCGATCACAAAATGTAAAATCATTAAACGTAAGATTACTACGTAAACAAGTATTAAGCTAGTTTATATCATTTTATCCAACTTAATCACTTAAGATATGAATAAACAAGTGCTTAATACATTTCATGATCAAAGGAGTATTTAATTAATTATTACAAAGTTTATTTAATTATATAAACATATTTTGAAAAACACTTTTGGTAATAAAAAAAATGTTTTAATCATACTAAATATATGAATTCAAATTTTTAACCAAAATCAGTTAGTTTTTCACCAAATAAACTTTCCCCACTAAAAGACAGAATTTCTGGCCGTTACAGCTGGGCGGCCCCCTTAATTCTAAGGGGCGGCCCCCTTAATTTTAAGGGGGCCGGCCATGAATTAAGGGGGCCGGCCACGCTCCTCTGTCAGAATCTGTCAGAAATTTTCTACTATAAATACCACCTCAAACCTGGTATTTTTCTCACCTTTTGCACGAAAATTTTCAGATCTAAATCTCTCCAAACATCTTCTAAAACCCTTTGATCATTAGATTATTAATCCTTGTTTCAAGTGATTCAATCCCTCCTCATCCATCCTCATCCAAAGTGCAAGAGAAGAATACTCCTTCAACCTCAAGTTTAAGAAGTATTGTATATTTGTTGTGTATATTGTATATAGCATTTGTGAAATTGTTTGTGTTTATAGTAAACGTAGTTCTAGAGAGCTAGTATGTGAATAGAAGTTGGGTAGAGAAGAGATTAAGTAGTGAAGTTGTGAAGTGGTGTGTAGTAGTGAAGAAGTGTGTAAACCCCCAAAATTTATAACCATGACAGCGGAAAGATTTTGTATAATTTACAGCGGAAGCTTTTTAAAATAACAGCGAAGTCTTTTAATTTAACAGCGGAAGACTTTAATTTAACAGCGGAAGACTTTTGGTTGGTGTTACTATCGAGGAGTCTTTTCACAATCCAGAAACAACACCAAAGTGATGGTTTAAAAGTTTACTTCTATTTCAAAATACATTATTAATGATGTTCAACATTTCAACAAGCACATTTATATTATAAAAAAAGTAGTTTGTTTAATTCGCAGTTATGCCCACTCCGCTGCTTCATAATCTTGCCTTGTTTAGTCCCCTGGGAGATAAATATGCTAAAGTTCAACATAAAGTTGAGTGATATTCATAGGTTTGAAAGTTAAACAGTTGTGAACACAAGATATAAGTCATTTTATTGGCAACGTATGCAATCAAACAAGTTGGAAGAATTTCCACACGTATTACCCGTTATTTGCATTAAAGCTCATGGACCACACAACGATTTGACAGCCAATCATATTTGATTCACTGAAACGGTGATTGACGCAATATAATAGATAATATGCCCTCAAGATAGATCGTTTTTTGCCAGTAAGCCTATGTCATCAAAAAATTGAGGATAGTGCGGTTTGTTGTAGTTTGTTCTCCAACCGGGACCCAAAAACGGGGGATTGTCAGCCCGGCAAAATGATCAGTTGCGACCATGGTAAAT
>LBNU01036607.1:0-40745 GCA_014162995.1 Artemisia annua | reverse complement strand
AAATTCATCAAAACAGTTCATAAGTTGTTAGGGTTGCTTAATTTCATGTTCTTGTAGTCTAATATAACATAATCAGTAAGAAAATCAAGATTAAAGTTCATAAAAGTCAACTTAGGTGTTCATAAGAAAAAGTCAAATTTGCATACTCAGTGAAATGGTAGCTTTTTCTTTTTGATCTGTAGGATTCATTATAGATTGGAAATCCAAACCAATTGTTGATTTGTGATATTTTGTTGCTTGTTTACATATTTCAAAAAGAAAATCTCAGTTTAGATTTCATTTGCTTATTAAAAAGCACTCTTGAAGTGGCTTGTTTTCCAAAAACCTCCCCTGTGTCACAGCTTTTCACCAAGTACATAAGCTTCCATAGAGCTTATTAGTGGACCCCAGTGCATGATTCTTAGCTTTTTGGAAATCCAAGCAACCAATCTTGATAGATCAGTGCTTCTTTCTCATTTTCAAGCTTATTAGATAGGGCTGCACTTAGCTTTTTTCTTTGTCCCATTTCACAGTGTATACTGAGTGGTCAGTATACACTGTGCTTTTTCACCCAACTTCATAAGCTCACACAGGGCTTATTTGTGGGAATTAAGGCTTGATTTTTGGCTTATTTGGAAGCTCTCCAGGTTGGCTTATTGGTTCAAAAGCTATTTTGGATCTCTGAGCTTATTTGTGGTCCCCACTAGGCTCAAAAGATAGCTATTTGGCCTGAGTGGTTCTGAGGCAACTTGGAATTGCTTATTTGCTTGTTTTAGCTTATCCTCTGTGCTTTTTCAGTTTCTTGTGCTTAATTTATGTGCATTTAAGTTGTTTACATCTTTATTTGTAGCTTGTTTGTACTGTAGAGCTTGTTAGGAGCTTTTGCATTTCCAAAAATATAAACTGTTAAGATTTTTAGTGTCTAAGTTGCTTATTTTTAAGTTCTGTAAAAAGTGTTTTCACAAAAGTTACTTATTTTCATCATATAAACTTCTGTCAAAAAGAAAAACCCAAAAATAATCACTTTTTAAAAAAAAGTGATAGTTTCTATTTAATATAATTTAGATTTTCATTTTTCTTTTCAAATTTTTATTAAGTACTTATCTGTTTTTATAATTTTTTTAAATTCCTAGTATCTTAAAGTATTTGTATAAATTTTCTTAGAATTTTCCCTTTTCATTTAGTATTTATTAGAATTAATAATAGTTAAATTAGTAACTAGTTAAAACTAGTATATTAAATTGTTTTAATAATTTTTGTTAAACAGTAGTACCTTTTTATATTTTTCCTAAGTTTTAAATAATATTTAGCACCTTTGGTAATTTTCCCATAATTTCTACTGTTCATTTGGTAATTTTTAGATTTAAATTTAATTAAAACAGTTAAATTTGAAAAACCAAAAAGAAAATAGTTTAAGTGTTTAAATTTAATCTTAGATCCATTTTTATAATTTTCCTAGCTTTTACACATTATTTAGACTCTGTAAAAATTGGATTTGTGATTTTCTATTTTAATTTTCTATTTTTCTTATTTAATCAAGTTTAATTAACCTTTATTTAATAGTTTAGTAATTAATTAATAAAAGATCCACAAAAAGACAAAAATATTTATTTTCAATTATTATATTTCTTTTAAGTCATTTAAATTTTTATAAATTAAATTTACAAATTTTTAGTGTAATTTTGTAATCATAATCATTTTTAGTTTAACTTTAATTAACTTTTTAAATAGTTTTATTAATTAATTAATATTTTAATATTAAAATAATCAAAAAAATAATTTTCTTTTTAATTTAATTTTCTTTTCAGTTCAAATTTGGAAAAGTTTCATTTTCACCCCTTCTAGTTTTTAATTGTTCATATTTTACCTTTTTCCATTTATGTGATTAGTCTGTTGTATTAGGTTTTCCCCAAGCCTAATTCTGTTTCCTTGTAGTGTAGAATTTTATTATTTATCATTTTCTTAGTGTAATCAATACCAAATAATCATTCTTAATCTGGTTACTATTCCTAATCACTCATTCCCAAACGTTTTCCAAAATACAATTTCAATCTCGTCGGGATATAACGACCCGGGAACACACTGTGCTTTCAACGGATCATAAATTGATCACCCTCTCCCTCATTTGACTTAGTTTACCACACCTGGTTGACTGGTTAGTTTGGGAGGAGTCAAGGGACTTTTTGGAGTAAGTCCTTGAATCGAGTCCATGCCTCGTAGAGGGTTTCGCCTTGGCGTTGTTGGAACGCCAAGATATCATTCCTTAGCTTGGTAGTTCTCCCCGGTGGGAAAAATTGAGCAAGGAAACGAGTTGTGAGATCATCCCAAGAGGTGATGGATCTTGCGGGAATTCGCTCAAGCCATTGACTAGCTTGGTCCCGTAGAGAGAATTGGAAGAGACGCAATCGGGTCGTCTCTTGAGTGGCAACATCAAGGTCTCTTGAGTGGCAACATAATTGTGTTTCATTTTATGGTATCCTAATTCTCGTACTCCCTTGAATTATTTCCTGGAGCCATGACTCGACATTTCAAATATCAAAATAGCTCAGACTTATAACATAATCCTTTTCTACTAAACTTGAATATAACTTTAATGACCCATATAAATTCAACATAGTCAAACAACAATTAGATTACTAAACTTGAATATAACTTTAATGACCCATATAAATTCAACATTGTCAAACAACAATTAGATGAACTGTTTACATAAAAGTTAAACAGCAATCTTTCAAGGAGTTTGACCTTCGAATTCCTTCTGGTTTTCCTTGAAAGAAATATTAGCATATTCTTTTCGTTGTATATCACTTGTTCCAGAACACCATTTGATAATTACAATGCTTCTACATATGAGATATAAGAAAATCCAATATAACTCTGATTCTTTGAAGCGTGTTATAATGTGCAGATGATACTTAAAAATTATTCTACATGACATACTCATGTAAGTATTAGCTGTTATTTTGACAACTTCACCATCAATAAGCTCGAGTTGATCATGAAACTTTACAGGATTATCTAATGAAACGCTAATGGGCCGAAGCATCATGAGTGAACCATGGTTGCATTTGGTATGTATGATTTTGATGCGTGGTTTTGTGACCTTACAACAGGTTTTACCTCTTGAGGGATCTCAAGAGGCTTACAACCCCACCAGGCAGTGTACCTGACCGATGTAGTATAGGATAGTGGTAAGTACGGGGGATTGATCGTTCTCTCACAAGGAATAGTGTTCGTTAGGATAGAAAAAACTACTCTAATAGGTCTAAGGGCGAAGGAAGATTCTTTATGTATTTTTATGTTTTTATGAAAGCAAGTTAAAATCTCGGTTTTGAAGGAGTGGGCGGAATTAGTTGCTAGTCAACTAACCCAAAATTACTACTATTGCAAAAGAAAATAAAATAACTAAACTATTTGGTTGTGAGAACTATATGGAGAAAAGTGTGTTTACTTAGACTTCATTACTCCCTAACTATCTTTTACCGGTTAATTGATATGTATGTTACTTGTGTGGATGAAGGGTGTATTCCTAATAACTCATGGAGTGGCATACATATCTCTCCAATTCTATGAGCTCTTATCTCCTCCTATGCCATGCACGGCACAACCATAGGGATTGTAAACAGTGGCTCATGCGTTAAATACTACCTTAATAGCCTAGTATGCCTTGGCTACATGTTTCCCAAGACGTTCAAGCACGTTACCATAAAGGAGGTTGTCCAGTTTTCTTGAGCCTAACATTGATGGAACAATCATCTCAACAAACAACAACACATCAATTAACCAATAATTAATAGTTAGGTTTCATTAGATCTAAGCAAACACAAGAGAATTTAGCCAAACATGTTAATTGAAAGACTAGCAAAAGAGATAATCAACCAACACATAGACATATTGATTGAATTAAAGTGAAGACTTATATTTAATTAAGCATGAGGGTTCCAAGGGTTAGAAACCCTAAAAAGTACAGAAAATTCGTCTAGGGTTTGGTGCCAAAAGTTCTCCCCAAAGTTCCACACTTAATGAATGAAAAATAGAAAACTATATATAGATTTTACATTCTGACGGCGTCAGGTTATAGAGGCTGACGCTGTCAGCTCGCCGCCATTAGATTTCTCGGATGGCCTAGATCCACTTCTGACGCCGTCACTCTCTATTCCTCTCTAGGCCGTTGTCATAATTCTCAATTTCAGGTCATTTTCCTAAGTCTCGACATTTTCCTATTCACAGATTTCAATTCATCATTTCACGTAAACTAGGTTTACGAATATTTATTTGACGAAACCGGGTAGGTTAAGTCACATTATCATTCATCATACATTTCATAGACTAGGGTTAGTCTACATTTCATCACGACATCATTTGCATTCTATCCCACTCGTAGAATATATAATTTCAAGTCACACTTATTTATTTATCTTTAAATAAATAATAACACAAGATTATAGTTTTTAACCAATACACTAAACATATTCCACTAGGGCACTAATATATTTATATATTAGTTATATTTCCACTAAGGTTTATTAAACTATATTTTATATATTTTGGTAAGTCACCAAATATTACACCATTACTTGTAATTATATATAACAAAAATTGTACCAACAAAGTAGTAACTATCAAAATACCCAATGTTTACAAAAATTATATTTTTATAATTTTTACAACTTTGTTATATCTCNCATAATTACCATTGAGCCGTGTTCTCATTCACCTACCTTATCAATACTTCTTCAGACTTAGACACGTAGGATGTTTTTCCATCTACCAATGAACCTATGCCAACTATACCTCGATATTATTGGAGTATTCACCGTCATCGGGCGATGACTTCCACTGTAACTTCACATAAGACCAATTCAGAGGAGACAATCAGTTATGATACTGAGACATTCGAGTCTCAGCAGGCTACCTTACATTCTCACTATCACCATCATTTACCATTCTCTAGTCTCACTACTCACTAAATTCATAAGTGGATATTACCAATGACTTTTCTAGAAAGACTTTACATGCCATCCTTGAGAAGAATTCCTTGAATACATTAAGATCATTCAAAACTCAACAGGAATCATGAGATATCACAATTATCACTGACCTAGTTGTCAAGATTCTACCATCTAGAAAGTACTAGCCTACCCGCATTACAAGATTCGTTTCGATACGAATGCTCACTAAGCAACACTATAAAGATGAATCCAGCCTTCTAAATCGGACTATAGAACCTTCAAGTGAACATGATCTCACCAATAGGCATTATCCAAATTAGATGTTAGACATCAACGCATACATGTAGACATACCCACCTGACTATTTCATCATTTTTAATGCCTACACTTTTCAATGAATTCCCTCCAAACTACAATTATACAAATCATACATCTCGTAAGAAATTATTTCTTAGAAAGTCGTCTGCTTAAAGTTTTAAATTCATTTATTCGGATACAGATTATGAACAAAACACTCAATCTCGAAACAAACTTTAAAAATCAATCACTATGCTACATCACTTATACATATAAGGGTTTTGTAATTGATGGGAAATATCTTAGTAATGGAGACTAACCACCTTAGGTGGAGGAAGACTTAATTCCTAACATTCATGATACCTATTCGGCAATCATTTTAAGGTTTTCTTTGGAATCCCAACTAGGTATAAGCATCACCTATCACCTTCAGACCAATGGTCAGAACAAGAGAACGATTCCAACATAGGGAGATATGCTTAGATCAGGTATGATTGACTTTGGAAATTGTTGGACAAACCATTTGTCATAAACCGAATTCATTTACAACAATAGTTATCATATGAACATAAGGATCACACCATTTGAGAGCACTTTATGGTCGAAGTGCTAATCACTTATTGACGGACCGAAGTCGGAAAAAGCCCAATTCAATAGTCCAACACATATTTATGAAACAAGCAAGAAGTGATTATTCGATGAATTACTCATCTTTCAATAGAAGAAATCCAACTCAATGACAAACTTGAACCTTGTGGAAGAACCAGTAGAAATCATGGATTGTAAGGTCATACAATGAAACAGAGTTGAATTCCTATCGTAAAAGTTCGCTGGAATTCTCGAAGAGGTCCCGATTTTACTTGGGAACGGGAAGACCAAATGCGACACAAATACCCGCATCTTTTCACCGAGTCTACTTCCAAGACCAACACCCGCTGAATTCAGGGACTGAATTCCTTTTTGGGTGGGCGACTATCATATTCTCAATTTCAGGTCATTTTCCTAAGTCTCGACATTTTCCTATTCACAGATTTCATTTCATCATTTCACGTAAACTAGGTTTACGAATATTCATTTGACGAAACCGGGTAGGTTAAGTCACATTATCATTCATCATACATTTCATAGACTAGGGTTAGTCTATATTTCATCACGACATCATTTGCATTCTATCCCACTCGTAGAATATATAATTTCAAGTCACACTTATTTATTTATCTTTAAATAAATTATAACACAAGATTATAGTTTTTTAACCAATACACCAAACATATTCCACTAGGGCACTAATATATTTATATATTAGTTATATTTCCACTAAGGTTTATTAAACTATATTTTATATATTTTGGTAAGTCACCAAATATTAAACCATTACTTGTAATTATATATAACAAAAATTGTACCAACAAAGTAATAACTATCAAAATACCCAATGTTTACAAAAATTATATTTTTATAATTTTTACAACTTTGTTATATCCCGTCTTGTTCCGTTATAATTTATTTTTAATTAACCCGGTACCCGTTAACGCTAAAATTACAAAACTATACACTAAACGGTACCCCGCAAAAATTATATTGCACAAAACAATGACCAACCCACCACCTCCTATGAGGTGGCCGGCCCTTAGTGTCCAAGGGGACACATGTGATCTCCTAATCACACATACATAAACCCCATTTTTACCTAATCACTAACACATAGTTGCATGGTATTATTTTTAGATCAAGAAACATATTTCTTCTCTCTTTCTCTTGCTTGTGGCTCGTTCCAAATCCAACACCAAAGGGAAGACAAAATTTTTCAAAGACAACTTCATTTACAAGAACTAAACATAATCCATTACAAGGTTTTGAAATATAAACCTATGGATTAGTAGGATTTTTCTCTTAAAAATTTCTAACCATCCAAGTAAGTCTACCATTTTCTTTTTCATAAGTTCTACCAAATTTCTTACAAGGTTCATGTATTTTTATTGTATATGTACAAGCATGTAAAAATCTATACCACTAAACTTATGTTTTATATCATTTTTATCTATAAAATGAATGACTAGTGAACCTATGGAAAAATGATGTTAGGGAACCCATGACACCCTAGGAAGGCGTATGGTAGATTAAGGGATGAGTTGATGTTGTTGGTGATGGACTTGGACAAGAATAAACTAGGAAAAACCATTTTTACCACTATATATTTTGCTACTGTCCCTATTTTCAAAATTGGGTAAACTCAGTAGGTTTGGATCCCTTTTTGACCCAAGAACTAGAAAATACACTTTTAGATGAATCCATGGTCGAAAGAACGGATAAAAACGGACTTACGATGAAAAAGTTATGCCAAAAACAAGTTACACTAAATATATATACTTTTCTGAAAAATAGGGTGCTGATGTACGAAATATATGGACCAAAAACGAGCCTTAGACCTTGTTAAAATGTACCAAACTATTGAGAATATGTTAGTACACTTTCTCACCATTTCGGGGATATAAAGAAATCGAGAAACGGCCTTATAACGAATTAGTTACGAATTTTCAAAGATAAATGTTCACTAAAAATTTCTACCAGCACTTTCACTTGGAAAATATTCTAAGTTTGCCCAGAAAACTTGCAAACACCCATGTTAGAGGCCATTTTCCCGTCAAATGACTCAGTTCTGGAGTTGGGACTCCAAGGAACAAAAGTTAGTACTCCTGGAGTACTTTTCAAATCTGTTGGCCTTTTGTCATTTGGACTTATAACCTGCACACTATGACCTCTCAAATATTCCTAAAAACTGCCCAGAAATGGCAGTTTTGGCCTAATTACCCAACTTTTCGACCATTTATCTTAACATCTAGACACAATGGGTAAAATTTCACTACTGAACATATTTAGATAATGTAACAAGCTTTCTAAAGCTGCTGAGTATGACCTCTAATTCTCAGTATACATCATTTTACAACTAGTTTTCCGAGGCCACTTTAGCCGTATTTCAGAAATTACTAAGTATAATATTTTACGACGAAAACTTGTATTTTCACATTTTATCGCCAAACGGCTATCATAAAACATCGTTACACCATATGAACATGTAATATTCATTATGACTTAATACGATAATATAAATTATATTTTCGACAATATTACATATTTTGAATTAATACGAGTGGTATAGATTATAAGTGCAAGTGCATACACGAATTCATTTCATAATCTAAATTAGATTACATACATTCATTTTAGGTTGCGGCTAGGAGTTGCACCTCATCACTTCAGTTCATTCACTACATATTGTACCATCACTTAAGGTGAGTTTTCATAGCCCCGTCTACATTTTTATTGTTTTCAAATCCCACGGGGGAGAATACATTGCACCAATTTTCAGACGGACCAAAGTATTAAATTCAAGTACATTGCTTAAGTTACCGCATTACCAAGTTAAAGTCCCCTATTTATTGTCATGAACCGTTAATTCCCTGTAAGCGAGAGTGAGTGGATAGATCTATTGAGGGTGACGCCTCCATCCGCGTTGGTTATACCTACAATCAAACGGGTGCATTTCATGTCTAACATCATTAGAGTGCCTAGTAAAACACTCTGGAGGGGCATTTTCATCAGTCAGCTTCGGTGTCATGAGCTTAAGGGCTATTGTACAAATTTTTCATGAGACTTATGTCTTACACATTATACTTGAGGTTACCGCATAACATTCATTTTTATAAACCTATGATTTCTCACCAACATTATTGTTGAACGTTTTAGCAATGTATTTTCAGGTAATTAAAGTACTCATGTGACATGCATTTGGACCTCCACGGAGTCGAGGAGTCGACGAGTCTCATTCTTTTACTTCATTGCACTTATGTATCGTTTGATCTTGTCGTACTTGTTTTCAATAAATTTGTAAAACCTTATGGGACCTATGTTTGTAAACTCTGTTTGTTTTAAATAATGATCAAACGATGTATTTTCAAAACGACACTTTAGGTCGTTCAATATAACCTTGTATGAGATGCCATGTTCGTTACACCCAGGTATTCCATTCCGCTGCCATATAACAGGTATTTTCAGGGTGTGACAGCCGTCACTCTTTAAATCATAACCTGACGGCCTACATCTTCTAACACCTGACGGCGTCAGGTGTTAATTTCCAAAATCTTTCTGGCCCGTCATTTGATAATTGGTTTCCACTCTTTTGTCAAGGCTTGCTGACGGCGTCACCTTGTGACTCTGACGCCGTCAGGTTGTAATTCCTGCTTCTTTTGAGACTTTGTCGTTTTCTTCACTTTTATGCTCCAAAAACGTCCAGATATGTATGTTTTCCAGAATTCTTCTCAAAAGTACCTAAAATGACAAAAGGAACGATTTAGGGCAATATTTGATCACATTTATACGAATTAAGGCTTAAATGACCCCTTAAAAGCGTAACACTTTTCGTCTCATCAGATTTCATTACATAAACTAAATATTTAAAATGTGAGGTTCCCAATACATTTACCTTCAAATAACAAAAAAAGAACCATGTTAACAATCTATTGTTAATCTTATACATTAAAAAAAGTAATTCACGCTATCGTCGTAGTAGTACTTACACATATCCCTTCTTCATTAGTGCCAACCAATTTTAATAAAAGACCTACAAACTAATCATTGCTACGATTAAGATATTCCAATTAGAGTATTGTCTCATATACATTTATAATTTATAAAGAAGCACAAACCTGGTAGTCCACCAGCAGTTTTAGAGCAGACACGCGAAAGTTCAGCAAGTAACATTGATAGTGTATCATGAAATGGATAAAATAGCAAGTTTGACATTAATTTTTCCACGTCGGTTATCAAATCCATACCGCCTTCCAGGAGCTCATAAGCATTCAACATACATGAAACCATCACAAAAACAATCAAATGCAAAAGCACATATTGAGTAGTAACTGAGACTTAGGTGTAAAGCCTTGTAAAGGATGCTTTTGTAGTGAAGAAACAACATTTCGACTTAATAACTTAATAAAAATGAAAGTTAAGTCATTAAAAATATGCTTATTGTTTTCCAGAAAAGCTATATCGAGGAATCACAATCAAACCTCATTTCCTCCAGGTTAAACGACTTAAATCATGGGTTGAACATATAAAAGTTGTCCATAATGTGTCCCTTTTATTAAGTAGTTAACATAATGTGCCACCATCCTCAAATCGATTATTACTAAACCCTTTAAATAGCCATATACACAAAGCATAGACGAATTACCTCTTGGTCACCTCTTTTATGGTACTCAACTTTTCAGTAATTTGAGTAGAAAAATTCTGGAATTTTTTAGTTTTCATCACAATCAAGAACCTCTTTATTGAAAAACTTGCAACTTCTTCAAGCTAAAAACAGATAAAGGGTTTACCACTTCCCATATCAATCAACAAAATAAACAATTTGTCTCAGTTTATCTCCTCCTAAGATAAGAACAGAAAATGGAAACAATATATATAAACTTTAACGCAATGACCTCACCTTTTTCTTTGGTTTGCTTGCTCAACTTCGAATTCTCAATGTGCGGACTCGAGCATGAAATCACATTAACCGAATCACGTGCTCCTGTAAACCCACATAATAGCATCAGTTAAGTGTATCACGGACCTTATTATTATACTAACCAACAACTTCTAATTCGTTCATTCCTATTAATGTTAGCTTAACTCCTTTACTTGTGCTCTTGATATATGAAATGGTAGTACTACCAAGCTCTTATTTTATTTACCAAGACCCAACAATGAATGAAAGAGGCAACAATTTTCATTTGAATAAACATGATCAAAAGTCAAGTATATGTATCTAAATAAGGCTGTAATATGTGCAATAGCTCACACCTACAAATCACCCATTTTGACCCATTACCCATTCCGCCACCCCGCCCACATTGCCACCTATAAGGATATTATTATTTAGCCATCATGGATATGTTTTTATCAACTTTTGTCCAAGTTCTTTCCAAGCATAAAAGATAGTTACTTCACAGATTAAGCCATTTTGAAACAATGTTACATCACTGCTCACTAAGGGTAAGTTCTAAACAAAAAGTATGGTTTGGGATAATCATCAGAAACAACATGTAAAAGGTTATTGCAAATTAAAGGTAATAATCACTTGCCCAATAGAGAGATATTGCATTTAACAGGTCACACTCCCGTTTGGAATGATATTAGCACAAATGATTTAATAAAGAAATTACCTTTTATGACCCTCAAAGAAAGTTATACAACCTTGTCATTGAGATGGGGCCAAAGCCGCTTCAATCTTGCATCAAGAAGTTTCTTACAACTTGTACCAAGAACTTCTTGGTAATACTCCCCCTGGTAACCAAGATTGGATGCTACTGTATTGGTATTGTATGTTTCAGTTTCAGTGAGTACATTTTTTCCTCTGAAGTCATTGTGTGGATCAATCATAGAAAGGTGTACATACGCATAGTAACAACATCATCAAGAGAGTGTACATACCCATGAAGCCCGTCACTCTCACCATTCCCGTGAACAAAACCAGAAACATAGATTAGTCTCCAGGAACAACCTGCAATTTAAAATAAATTACACACGATCATGTGGTTATTATTTCACTTGTAATCTTTGTGGTTATTAAAAATGTTATAAATGACAATGCTTTTACATATAAAATATTGAAATCTCATCACATTACCTTGTCAATATTAAAAGTTTTCAAAAACATTGACCATGTCTGAAATATAAATGACAATGCTTTTACATATAAAATATTGAAATCTCACCACATACCATGTCTGAAAGCTTCTCTCCCATACAGCTTTACCACATAACCTGCATAAGATATTAATGATAGTTATGCTTGTGAAAACAGTTGCAACAACGATGATACTTCTTTCACGCCTTTTCTTGACTTATGTGTATCAGTGAATGTCGCATAACTTTCCCTAAACAACTAAAGAATATGTTAATTGATGTATTTCCTAATCAATCTTATAACATGTATGACTATTAAATGATGGCTATACATTGGTGATGTATGGTTGAATGTCAAACTATAAGCTTGAAGTCGACTGACCATGAATATGTTTGTTGAGACTCGAAAGACCATCCTCATGTTGGAGTCTTGTGTGCTTTTCCACCTCGCTGCAAAAGCCAAAAAAGAAAAGAAAAAAGATGTCAATTGTGGTTATAACATTGTTGCATAACACAAAACCAATAAAAATAGCGTATAAGCGGATAGCTAAGATCATACCGCTGAACACCCAACGTGGACTGCATCATTGAATAATCCTACTTATAAACAACCTGTAAATCATCAATTTCATTAGCCATTGACAATATCACCAGGAATTAATTACTTTACTTGATTACAACAAAACGATTCGAAACTAATAAAGAAGACACAATCGCTCCAAAACAAATATAAACAAACAATTCAAAACAATAAAAATGGATATAAAAAACAACAATTATCAAAGAATTGCAACCAAGCATTAACTGAATCAAATTCGATAAACAATATTAAAATTGAAATCAAATTACCTCTGGTTGATTTCGGTAGAGATTAAGCATGAATTTTTCAGCAAACATTTAAGCTCCAAAAAAACACGCATGTAACCACATAACATCAATTCAAAATAACCCCAAATTCAAAAAACCCTAAAAATCAAAAACGCACCATCATCAATGGATTGCCAGGTTTATGTTGACGAACACATATTATAATGATCCGGCTTTTTGCGTCCATCATGGGTCGATTTTTTAATGAATAATAAACATAAAATTCATAAAATGATAATTAATGAATAACAAACATAAATTGAACATCGAACCTTATTGCAAATATCATTTTCCCCAAAATGATACAAAACCCTAATATTGCATAACGTACCAATTTGCACATCCGATCTAACGTACCAATATAGTAATCATGTTTTGGTGAAACTGTAAAATGATTCTGATTTGTTTATGGTTTTTAGTTGATAATTAATTCAATTCAATCGATATGTTGTAATTCCTTTAATTGGTATGGATATTGATTTTGATTTGTAGTGTTTTGATTGGCGGCGTTTTTGATTAGGGTTTATAGTTTGAAGATGGATGAGTGAGAGAGATTTGTGTGTGTTTTTTTTAGGATTGGTATCAAATGACAGTCCCAATTGGTATTCCGCCCAAGAATTCATTGGTTGGACTTTTTTAGAAGTCAAAGCATCCAGGACCGTCGGATAGTGGAAATGCCAGGTGTCGAATTTAGAAGAATTTTGGAGATGAGATTAGTTTAGAAAACCTTGTTTTATATAGATAGTATATTTTTACATTCTTACATATAAATGAAAAATAATATTGTATTTGAAATTTTATGTTTCAAATAATATGTTTAGGGGAGGATTGGCAAATATATAATATATATATATATATATATATATATATATATATATATATATATATATATATATATATATATATATATATGCAATTTTGCATATTTTTCTATTACAAACTTTGTATCCGTATGATACAGGGTGTCAAAAAAACCCGACCCGAACCCGACTAAGCTTATTCGGGTCGGATAGTCGGGTCAAAAATTGAATTCGGGTTATTCGAGTCAACCCGAGTAACCCGAATACTAAATAGGTCGGGTATCGGGTTAAAAATATTTGGTTAACTCGGGTTCGGGGCGACCCGAAAATATATGTAATTGTCCTCTTAATCATTTTATAGAATTCAGTCATAGCAATATGTGAAATAGTGACCAAAATGTCGTCACTAATGTTTAATGACGAAATTTCTCGTCACTATTTATGTAATTTAGGGTCCGTTTGGTTTATAAGTGGGTTTGAAATATGATTTAGATTTGGTATAGGATTCGGATTTGAGGTGGGTTTAGTAGAGAGAAATTATATTTATTTAAATAAATTTTATAATAACTTTAAATAATAAAGTTTATTTAAAAATAATAAAATAACAAAGAATGTCACATTAACAACTACCTTGTGGTCTAGTGGGTGGCACTTATTTAGTTAAATGAGCTCCCAGTGAAGTAGTACCTGT
Source organism: Artemisia annua (assembly GCA_014162995.1). Lineage (NCBI taxonomy): Eukaryota > Viridiplantae > Streptophyta > Magnoliopsida > Asterales > Asteraceae > Artemisia > Artemisia annua. Next base: position 26,490 of record LBNU01036607.1, on the reverse strand, counting down.
TGGGTGACCAACCGGGAAATCTTCCTCGAAGCGACTCAAAGGGCAGTTGTTACCCGGCAATGAAGATTTGAACTTCGGTTTGAATCTGAGCCAAATCCCGGTTTTCATCAGGCCGTTACTCCAGCAAGGTTACTTGTGTGGAGGCGGTACGGTTTCCGGGAGGACGCCAGTGATTCCCCACTGTCCCCAGCGCGGGCCCGGTTAAGACAACGTAAGTCTGGCCAGTGGTGGATGAGGGCCTGCCTTTGAGGCAGGTGTGATTCTCAAGAAATTAAGAAATTCGCCGTTCAAAAAAAAAACAAAAACAAAAAAACAAAGAATATCACATGATATAAAAGGGTCCCACATATAATAGAGAGAAAAAGTAAAAAGAGCCCACCAAAATAAGCAAAACCATCCCACACCCACCTAAGTAGCATTCTATCAATTTTTCATTCCATCTATCATTCTTTTTATTAAAAGAACAAACCAAACAAATGATTATTGTCACATCAACTTAAAACCCATTCTAAAGTGTTAAACCAAACGCACCTTTAGTGACTAAATAGTGACCACGTATAAGTTCGTCATTGAGTTTCTACCGATGACCAAAAACTATATCGTCACAATTTTCATCTAAATAGTGACCAAAAAAAATCTCGTCACTATTTTTTTTCTCTCTCTTTGATTATTAACATGTACTATGTTGGTGCAAACTACTCTTTACACATGTCATTTGTATTCATACCCATTGAAAACCGTAGAAACTAGGGAAACTATATGTTTTATAAGGGTTGGATTATGGTAGAATCTGGGAAGCTCGGAGTCAGCTAACATCCCCGGCGTACCGGTGTCGACCCGGTGCGACGCGGGTACCGGTGCGGAATCCGGACGGGACGCGGGGAGGAGAAAGTGGACACGGCTAGTTGCGTTGTTTTTTTTATTTTCCGGCAAGTTTGAATGACAGATTTTCACGGTGTTATGGTGTAGAAAGGTCAAAGGTGGAGGAAGAAGATATATTGGAGAGAGAAAAGATAAAAACATAAATTTATATTTTTATTGTTTAGGGACCCACGTGAAAAGTGATTGACATATTTATTGTTTAGGGACTAGTAAAATTAAAAGTTGTATTGGAAGTTGTATTGTTTAGGGACCCACATGAAAAGTGATTTTTAGTTTTAAATTTTAATGGGTCCAAGTTCAAGGATAGTTTTTATCAGTTTGTGGGTTTTCAAATTTCAATTATTTTTTTTATAACATATAATTATGAATTATAATACCCCGTGTCCCCGAGTCCATATTCAAAATTTGGACTCTTTCAAAACGAGTCCACGAATCTTTGAAATCATATCTTGAAAGGTCCGACCCTTGGACACGTACCCGAGTCCGAGCATCCTAGGGTAGAATTGATGGAATTTTTTAAGTTACCATTTGGATACTTCACTATCTCCTATTATTAGAGTTGGACAATGGATTGCTTCTATAACTATCGATCTCTAAGCAGCGGATACATTATACATAATTATATTTTTGGTGTTTTTGTGATCAGAGTGATAATTTTTTATGGGGATAATAACTTTATAAATCATCAAACTTGTTCAAAAATACTCTTTTGTGTATCGAACAAATTTTTTTGCTTATACGAGTACTGAACATTCAATTTCGGACTTTTTGAGATACTTTTGTGACATTTTTGCCCCTGGACATTTAATAATTTGAGGGGAAAATGTTGAATAATGTAAATCCCGTGGGTATTATGCTTGTCATTGATAACTATTTATAGAGACAATTACATAGACACTATTAAACCCTAATGGACCCTAAGCCCACACGCGGGCTTGGGCCGACTATTCTTTTATCATCTAATACTCTCCCGCAATCCGAGCGGCGAAATCGCGAAAGCTCGGATTGGAGTGGTTAACCAAAAAAACATTAAAGCAATAAAAAAACATAACTTGTTGATGAAGAATCCGGCAGCAAGCGGAAGCAATTCTTCAAAAAGCAGCAAAACCAAACGCATAAGTAAGCAACAAAAGTATTAAAGCAAATTTGTGGATGAAGACATCCGACAGCAAGCGGAGAGTAATCTTCACCATGCAGAAAAAGCAAAAACAAAGCAAAGAAACAAAAAAATAAAATAAAAATAAAAACAATATTTAGATTTTTTTTTAAATGGCAGCAAACAAATAAGACTTGTGAATTATTACATGAGCTGTTTAACTATTGCATGGGTGTTGATGGATGATGTGAAGGTTAAATATTGCATGGTTGTGGTACGAAGGTAGCGTAGCAAATTAAATATGGAACAGTAAGCAATATGCACAAACCATAGAAAAAGAAAATTAAGTTGCGGCAATGTTTAGGGTGATTAGGGTTTTTGGATTTGACGGGGTGGCATAGGGGAGGCAGCTCAACATAGCCACCTAGGTCTTAGGATCAAACCCGCTCTGATACCATATTAGAATAGGTTTGTTCTCCATGATCTTTACATTAGTAACCGAATCAATATATAATACAAGTGTCTTGTAACACAAATAAGTGAATAACCCTTAATGGGCCTAACAGAATACTAATGACATAAACCCAATTGGCTCATGTTGAATAATGTAAACCCCGTAGGTATTATGCTTGTCATTGATAGCTATTTATAGAGACAATTACATAAACACTATTAAACCCTAATGGACCCTAAGCCCACACGCGGGCTTGGGCCGACTATTCTTTATCATCTAATAGCAAAAACATCACAAAGTACCTCAAAAAGTCCAAAATTAAAAGTTCAGTACCCATATAAGCAAAAAAATTTGTTCGATACCCAAAAGAGTATTTTTGGACAAGTATGATGCTTTTTAAATGTATTATCCTTTTTCCATGGCTAATTTGAGTTTTATCGTTAACTTTTGTGGTTGTTGTTATGTTCTTAACAAGGAGTATTATTTCGCCTCATTATTTCATATAAGGAGGTCGTAACTCATATATACTATTGGCCGATCCGCTTCTCTTTTATTGTTACATATTAATATACTAGAGAGATCATGAGCATGAATTCATTTTTGGTCAACATCGAGTTTTTCACATGCTACAGGCTATGTTAGTAGGCATGTAAGTATTCTTTGAGTCACCTTCAACTCCTTTGACAATCCCTGTTATTACATATTTTTTTGTTCTTTTTGTGGCTCTTAGTTACCGTTTATATTTGTCTTATTTTATCGGATATGTTCCCCTTTTACTATGTTTTTACCCTAATCAATTTATCATCATAATCCTTTAGAGATTAAGCAATGGTATTAGTAGGTCACTTTGACCATCTATTACTCTAGATATTAAAACCAAAAAATGCGACGGGGCAAGATCTACAGTACCAACTGTGCACTGTTCGGTTAGCAAGTAATCACTTTTTCTATTGGCCAAAAATTGAATAAAGTACATGGGTTGTGGATAGTTTCCCAAGTAGGGATGGCAACGGGGCGGGGAATATCGGGGATCGTATTTACCATCACATCCCCGTTTCTCACTCCCATCCCCATCCCCGCCCTCATCCCCATCGGGGAATCGTTTTGCATCCCCATCCCCGTCCCCAACGGGGATCGGGGATCCACACGGGGATTCAGGGATTTTCGTCGCATTTGAATAAAATATAAAGATTACATAATTAATCAAATATATAAAGAATTGGCCTATAAAATGTTTTAAAAACCGTACATTTTAAATAGTTGGATTAATTAAAATGTCATTCAACTTTAAAACATTGTATGTATTGAAACATCCCATATAATATAAAAATATAGTGCATCGAATGAGTGCCTTCGGACAAAATATTGGTTGGATAATACATAGTTAGTGCTTAACATTTTAAAATATTTGATGATTTTGATCCATTACATATCTCATATAGATAAAAATATACTTCAAGTATAATACTTGTCAATACTAAGTAACATATAAATATACAAGTACATTTAGTATTAATATACATAAAATTTATACATGTTTGTACGTTAAAAAGTTCGGGTTCGGGGTCGGGGATTTATGCTATCCCCGTACCCGCCCCATCCCCGGTTTCATAATTCGGGTATTCCCCGTCCCCATCCCCATCCCCGAGTCAACTCGGGGATTCTCCAGTCAAATCGGGTTTGGGGATCAGGTCCCCGTCGGGTACGGATTATTTTGCCATCTCTAGTCCCAAGAGTCATCTTGCTATTGGTTATTGGCCCATCTTAAAAAATAACGGCCTGTATAATATTTCTGTTATGTTATAAGGGTTATTAGCGTCCCACCTCAAATCATTCTTTTCATCCTTTAAAAAAAAATTCTCGTCACTATTTTTTTTCTCTCTTTGATTATTAACATGTACTATGTTGGTGCAAACTACTCTTTACACATGTCATTTGTATTCATACCCATTGAAAACCGTAGCAACTAGGGAAACTATATGTTTTATAAGGGTTGGATTATGGTAGAATCTGGGAAGCTCGGACTCAGCTAACATCCCCGGCGTACCGGTGTCGACCCGGTGCGACGCGGGTACTGGTGCGGAATCCGGACGGGACGCGGGGAGGAGAAAGTGGACGCGGCTAGTTGCGTTGTTTTTTTTATTTTCCGGCAAGTTTGAATGACAGATTTTCACGGTGTTATGGTGTAGAAAGGTCAAAGGTGGAGGAAGAAGATATATTGGAGAGAGAAAAGATAAAAACATAAATTTATATTTTTATTGTTTAGGGACCCACGTGAAAAGTGATTGACATATTTATTGTTTAGGGACTAGTAAAATTAAAAGTTGTATTGGAAGTTGTATTGTTTAGGGACCTACATGAAAAGTGATTTTTAGTTTTAAATTTTAATGGGTCCAAGTTCAAGAATAGTTTTTATTAGTTTGTGGGTTTTCAAATTTCAATTATTTTTTTTATAACATATAATTATGAATTATAATACCCCGTGTCCCCGAGTCCATATTCAAAATTTGGACTCTTTCAAAACGAGTCCACGAATCTTTGAAATCATATCTTGAAAGGTCCGACCCTTGGACACGTACCCGAGTCCGAGCATCCTAGGGTAGAATTGATGGAATTTTTTAAGTTACCATTTGGATACTTCATTATCTCCTATTATTAGAGTTGGACAATGGATTGCTTCTATAACTATAGATCTCTAAGCAGCGGATACATTATACATAATTATATTTTTGGTGTTTTTGTGATCGGAGTGATAATTTTTTATGGGGATAATAACTTTATAAATCATCAAACTTGTTCAAAAATACTCTTTTGTGTATCGAATAAATTTTTTTTGCTTATACAAGTACTGAACATTCAATTTCGGACTTTTTGATGTACTAAACTTTCAATTTCGGACTTTTTGAGATACTTTTGTGACATTTTTGCCCCTGGACATTTAATAATTTGAGGGGCAAATGTTGAATAATGTAAATCCCGTGGGTATTATGCTTGTCATTGACAACTATTTATAGAGACAATTACATAGACACTATTAAACCCTAATGGACCCTAAGCCCACACGCGGGCTTGGGCCGACTATTCTTTTATCATCTAATACTCTCCCGCAATCCGAGCGGCGAAATCGCGAAAGCTCGGATTGGAGTGGTTAACCAAAAAAACATTAAAGCAATAAAAAAACATAACTTGTTGATGAAGAATCCGGCAGCAAGCGGAAGCAATTCTTCAAAAAGCAGCAAAACCAAACGCATAAGTAAGCAACAAAAGTATTAAAGCAAATTTGTGGATGAAGACATCCGACAGCAAGCGGAGAGTAATCTTCACCATGCAGAAAAAGCAAAAACAAAGCAAAGAAACAAAAAAATAAAATAAAAATAAAAACAATATTTAGATTTTTTTTTAAATGGCAGCAAACAAATAAGACTTGTGAATTGTTACATGAGCTGTTTAACTATTGCATGGGTGTTGATGGATGATGTGAAGGTTAAATATTGCATGGTTGTGGTACGAAGGTAGCGTAGCAAATTAAATATGGAACAGTAAGCAATATGCACAAACCATAGAAAAAGAAAATTAAGTTGCGGCAATGTTTAGGGTGATTACGGTTTTTGGTTTTGACGGGGTGGCATAGGGGAGGCAGCTCAACATAGCCACCTAGGTCTTAGGATCAAACCCGCTCTGATACCATGTTAGAATAAGTTTGTTCTCCATGATCTTTACATTAGTAACCGAATCAATATATAATACAAGTGTCTTGTAACACAAATAAGTGAATAACCCTTAATGGGCCTAACAGAATACTAATGACATAAACCCAATTGGCTCATGTTGAATAATGTAAACCCCGTGGGTATTATGCTTGTCATTGATAACTATTTATAGAGAAATTACATAAACACTATTAAACCCTAATGGACCCTAAGCCCACACGCGGGCTTGGGCCGACTATTCTTTATCATCTAATAGCAAAAACATCACAAAGTACCTCAAAAAGTCCAAAATTAAAAGTTCAGTACCCATATAAGCAAAAAAATTTGTTCGATACCCAAAAGAGTATTTTTGGACAAGTATGATGCTTTTTAAATGTATTATCCTTTTTCCATGGCTAATTTGAGTTTTATCGTTAACTTTTGTGGTTGTTGTTATGTTCTTAACAAGGAGTATTATTTCGCCTCATTATTTCATATAAGGAGGTCGTAACTCATATATACTATTGGCCGATCCGCTTCTCTTTTATTGTTACATATTAATATACTAGAGAGATCATGAGCATGAATTCATTTTTGGTCAACATCGAGTTTTTCACATGCTACAGGCTATGTTAGTAGGCATGTAAGTATTCTTTGAGTCACCTTCAACTCCTTTGACAATCCCTGTTATTACATATTTTTTTGTTCTTTTTGTGGCTCTTAGTTACCGTTTATATTTGTCTTATTTTATCGGATATGTTCCCCTTTTACTATGTTTTTACCCTAATCAATTTATCATCATAATCCTTTAGAGATTAAGCAATGGTATTAGTAGGTCACTTTGACAATCTATTACTCTAGATATTAAAACCAAAAAATGCGACGGGGCAAGATCTACAGTACCAACTGTGCACTGTTCGGTTAGCAAGTAATCACTTTTTCTATTGGCCAAAAATTGAATAAAGTACATGGGTTGAGGATAGTGTCCCAAGTAGGGATGGCAACGGGGCGGGGAATATCGGGGATCGTATTTACCATCACATCCCCGTTTCTCACTTCCATCCCCATCCCCGCCCTCATCCCCATCGGGGAATCATTTTGCATCCCCATCCCCGTCCCCAACGGGGATCGGGGATCCACACGGGGATTCAGGGATTTTCGTCGCATTTGAATAAAACATAAAGATTACATAATTAATCAAATATATAAAGAATTGGCCTATAAAATGTTTTAAAAACCGTACCTTTTAAATAGTTGGATTAATTAAAATGTCATTCAACTTTAAAACATTGTATGTATTGAAACATCCCATATAATATAAAAATATAGTGCATCGAATGAGTGCCTTCGGATAAAATATTGGTTGGATAATACATAGTTAGTGCTTAACATTTTAAAATATTTGATGATTTTGATCCATTACATATCTCATATACATAAAAATATACTTCAAGTATAATACTTGTCAATACTAAGTAACATATAAATATACAAGTACATTTAGTATTAATATACATAAAATTTATACATGTTTGTACGTTAAAAAGTTCGGGTTCGGGGTCGGGGATTTATGCTATCCCCGTACCCGCCCCATCACCGGTTTCATAATTCGGGTATTCCCCGTCCCCATCCCCATCCCCGAGTCAACTCGGGGATTCTCCAGTCAAATCGGGTTTGGGGATCGGGTCCCCGTCGGGTATGGATATTTTGCCATCTCTAGTCCCAAGAGTCATCTTGCTATTGGTTATTGGCCCATCTTAAAAAATAACGGCATGTATAATATTTCTGTTATGTTATAAGGGTTATTAGCGTCTCAACTCAAATCATTCTTTTCATCTTTATTGTAAAACCCAAAATTCTAAAACGTGTAAAATGACCAAAATGCCCCTACAACTTAAAATCTTAATAATTACTTATAAATACCAAATGAGCCCTAATAATTTTAAAATTTACTCCATATGATCCATAAAACTTAAGTATTCATAATAATAATATGTCTTACGTTCCCTAAAGATAAATGACACGTTTAAGTACCAAAAGGGTTCGAAAATAAATTTAACATTGTACACAACATGATATAAGATATGTGTAAGTATAATTAGAGACTTGGAATTGGACTAGAATTTCTCTTGGGCCAAGATAAGACTTAACCGAACCTTTTCCCCTCCTATTCCCATATATTCGGCCTAAGCAAATCCTAATTCACTTGTACGCTTCATAAAAGAAAAAGAAAACCCTAGACTCCAAAAACACTCGGTATTTTCTCTTTGAGCTCCATTCGATCGATCACAAAGGTCTAAGGTGTTGAAGTCTTTGTTCTTGCTTCCACTCGACCATAACAAGTTTCGGTATTCCTTATCTCTTTGTTTTGTTTTCTTAATTTAAATTTTTACATATTCATGCTATAAACCTAATCGATCTATACTTATTATTTTGTTAATCGAATAGAACTTGGTACGCGACATTAGGAACATATTAAGTATTTGAAACTAAATATAATGAGCTAAGTATAAAAATAAAAAGGATTGTGTTTAGTTTGGTGTATGTTGAGCAAATATTGAACAAGTGAGGGTTTTGGTTTTGATTATGTCGCGTAAACAAAAGAAGGAAAGGGTGTCTCGGTTGTTTAAAGGGCACGACATGAAGTGTTTTTGTGTTGCTTGTGTCTCGGTCTAAATAAGAAACCAAGGGTGTGTTTGTGTTGTGTTGAGTCGAGTAATAAAAAGAGAAAACAAGGTACGTTTGGTTTGGTTTTAGCCGCGACACAGAAAAAGAAAGAGAAGAGTGTTTGTGTACCTGTGTCAAACAAAATAAGAAAACAAGGTGGTGTTTGTTTGTGTGTCGAGCTAGCAAAAGAAAAACATAAGGGTGCGTTTTGGTTTTGGGTCGCGGCAAAAAGAAAAGGAAAAAGAAAAGTAAACTAGGTTTAGGGTTTTGATTTGGTTTTTAATGCTAATGGTTGGTAATAATTAGTTAATAATGAAAGTAATTAGTGAGAGGGAACTAGGGCTAGGGTTTTGAAAAGTAAAAAGAGTCCGAATGGTTTTGTAAAATATAAGGGTGTGTTTGTTATTTTGAAAACTTGAGGGTTTGTTTTGTAAACTATTATTTGTTAAGGGTAGTTCGTATAATAATTAGTAGAAGGGTATAATGTGCTATTTTTGATATTTAAAAGGTTTATTTGGTTAAATATATAATTAAGAGTTCGAATTGTAAATTATAGAAACTTACTAATTTTGGAAACCTGCTAAAAATGGAAAGTTACTAAAAAATGGAAAGAAGACCTAATATGAAATATGAATAAGTAAATGAATGAGCAAGCAATTAATAACAAATACTAAATGTGTATATTTCTGGAGAAGAGTGTTATTCGTTCTTTTGATCATTTCTATTTCTGTCAGCTTTGCATTTTTCCAAGGTACGGATATTCTGACCTTACTCTTAAGGTTTCCTTTGTGATTACAACCTTTGATATGAACCTTCTGATTTGAAACTTCTGATTGGACCTTTGCTATGATAAACGTTGTTATTTGAACCTTCTGATATGACAACTATGTTTTGAGCCTTTGTTATGAACCTTAAGTTACCTGAGCTTCACTAGGCATGAGGGTTCCATGTCCATATCATTGATGCACCTTTGACATGACTCTAGGGCAGTAGAGTGATGTTCTGCCACGTCCCTTCTGTTATATATGAATGTGCACTACGAGTTATTTTCAGGGGCGTATGGATGCATCCTAGATCTGTTTTCTAATATGTTATGATATGATTTGGTTTAGTGACTGGCTGTACGTGCCTTGTACCCCTTTCACTTCTGGTACATTGGAGCTAGCTACTCCTTGTACAACTTATGATTTGACGGATATGATGATATGATATGATATGTTTGTCTGAGCTCATGGTATTCTGTTTCTGTTTATACAAGTGACTGTATATATTCCTTACCTAACCTACACACTACATTTACTTAATATCCATTATGCCTAAATATGTTTCCCCATATAATATCATTTGTATTTCAACATTTATATTTCACTTCATTATTGTTATATCCGTTCACTGGGCTTTTTAAGCTCAGCCGCATTTCTTTTTTCCGCGGCAGGTATTCAAGATAGCTTTTCTAGGGATTGAGAGTAGAGCTGTATGCAGACTTGACCATAGCCACCTTAGTTTGATGTTATTTATGTATTATAGAGATTTAGATTTTTTTTACTTATGTTTTTCTTCTGGATATTTTGTAAGACTTCCGCTTTTGTTTAGTTATGTATGTTCTGATGTGAAACCATTATTGTGACATTTCTACCCTTGTCGGGTTGGGGTGTTACACTTACATCCTTCTAGATCTTACCACTAATAAAACCCTAAAACCATCAATGTCTACTAATTGGAAGAAATCAATCGAAGGTTTTTGCCGTCACCATTGGTTTATTTAAGAGTTACATACTTCCATCACCTTCAACCTCTCATAAAACCATTTTCTAAATAAATAAATCGAGACACGCAATTCTAACATCTTCTCGATGGAAGATCATGTTTATGCATCCATAAACATGATAGGAAAAACCCTCATTAATCTAAGATCAAAATCATCTGATCAACGAAATCCAAACATTATTCTTGGCCTTAGAAGTTCGTTTCGAAAGCTTCTTAGCTTTGACATGTGACATCTCTTCGACGGGAGAGTCGTCTTCAGCTGGAGCCGAATCGTGAAATGAACCGTGACCCGAACCTTGACCAATAGAATAATCTTGAGTCAGATAGTAAGCTTGACCCGAACCAATTCCCACATAGAAATCTGGATTATGGAATAATTGGTAATCAAAATCCATATCAAGATTAATGCGGTTAACCGGAGAATACGGTTGATGATTTGATTGGGAAGACGTCGACGAATCCATGGTAGGACGATACAACCCAGTTGGTGATTTGAAAAAGATTGTTGGTTGTTATGATACGGTGGGTTGAATGGACGATTTTGATAAGAAACCATGTTTTGATTTTATGGTGGTTGTAGTAGTTGTGAATGATATTCAAAACTGGGGGTCAAAAATTAATGGTTGGTGATACACCGGATATTCGGATCCGGTGTTAAATGCGGAGCGTTTTCTTGCAATTGGGATCTTGGGGTTTTTGATTTGTGAGTTTTCTTAGACAGGTTGCGGATCAATTACAAAGGCATTAAATTCTAAAAAGTTTAAAAAGCCATTTATATAGCGACACCTGTCCCCTATCTTAAATTATACAAAAAAATCCGGTCAGGGGTATAATGGTCTTTTGACCCTTTTTTCCTTTTCCACCTCAAACTTCAAACGCACATATCTTTTAAACGATAAACTTTTAGAAAAACCTGATTGCACCATAATTTCTAAAATTTAATCCTCTATAATTTGGTATAAATTTTGTTAAAATTTTCAAAACATTTTTTTTAACCATATCAAATGGGTGTTAATTTTCTTGAATTTTTTAAGCATTTTCGGCCCTATTTTTTACCCTCATAAATGTCGATTCGTGAAAAACTTAAAATGTGAAAGTTATAGATTTTGGTTCACTCTTTAGTCTTTACACAGGTTTTTTAATCACTCAAATCCGATGTCATATGAGTAAGAATATCACCCGTTAAAGATGACGTTTAAGTTATATTTGTTGCACACAAAGGGGTTTGATGAAATGTTTAGCTTAAATATTTAGCATTAAATTGCGTTAAATGCACTAATTTTGTCCCACAACGTATCATTAATCATTTTATCAATGTAAGTTTAAAAAGTGATTTTTTTAATGTTAATTTTTTTATTAAATTGATGAATGATTGTTAAAATCAATATATATCAAAACAAGATTATCTCGGAGGATAATAAGTCGCTAAGAATCACAAATCAACCTTTCGTTAAAAAGGTTAACGTGTAAAACTTACGAATTCGATATTTTGAGTACCGGGTAAGTGATTTCCCGAGTCGTTTCCCAACGAGGCGTGAATCGAGGATATCGTATTGGTTTGTTATTAAAGTGCTTGAATTTGACGTTTGTTTTTGTTTTTAAACTTTTAAATTAAAGTAAACTTTAAATAATGTACGAGAATTAAAATAAACGTAACTAAAACGCAAAATTAAACAAGGAAGGTCAAATAAAACTCAAAAACTACCTAAAAAGCTAAGGAAATGATAAACGTAAGCTAAGGAAACCTAAAACGCAATCTAAATGAAAACGGGCCGTTACTGGGCTCGGTAACGGGCTAAAATGTAAATTTTTGATCTAAAGGGCCTACGGTGTAAAAACAATTTTCCTAGGTCCTAACGTAAAAAGAAAATTTTGAAAAAAAGAAAATCAGTTTTTTGACTTTTATATAATTTATTACGAATTAATTACTAATTTAATCTAATTAATTAAAAATACGAATAGTGAAAATTATGAAATTTTTGTAAAAGTCACTAAATTAAACTAAATAATAGAACAATAAAAATAGTGCATCAGCTTATTGCTATAAGCTGTAAAACTTCAAAAGCTAAAAATATGCTTAAAGTATTACTCCCTCCGTCCCATATTTATAGTCTATCTTTCCTTTTTCGGTCGTACCAAAATAATTGTCCACTTCCATAAATAGATAGGCAATATAGATCAAGTTTACCATATTATCCTCATTTGATATTATTATTACAAACTTTAAAGAAGTTAGAAATTAATTGGTTAAGGGTAAAACTGTATTTGTGCAAAAAGTAAGAAAGAGAAAGTTGTAATGATGATGCTTTTCTAAAACTGTGTGTTTTTTGTCTGTGGACAATAATTTTGAGACGGAGGAAGTAAGAAGGTAGTAAAAGATTAGATTGTGCAACCATTGTGACAAAAAACCCAAGGGTGCAGTTGGTTGAGGGCGTGTGTGCGCTTGCTATCTAACCTAGAGGTCAGGGGTTCGAACCCCTTGGCCTTTTTTTTTTTTTTTTTAAATGAAAACTTATAAAACAAACTTTTTAATAACTCAAAATTAGCAAACTTTTGTGAAAGCACTTTTTATAAAACCTAATAAATAAGCTAAAAATAAGCCCAAGGCTTGACAGTTAACAAAAACAACTTTTAGACTAAAACTTGATTGAAAAGCACTCAAAAGCTCACACAAGCTTGTGATAAGCTAAAGAAAGTACAAGGGATCTTAAATCTAACCTACATTAACAAATCTAACTAGAAACTGAGCAATAAGAATAACAAATAAACTTAAACATGGAAATAAGCTTAAACTGATAAGCTCAGTCTCAATAGGCCTGATGGGGCAATTATAGGCTGACCAAAAGCTATTTGGAAGCTAAGATAAAAATCCACAAAAATGAAAAGTAACTAACACACCAACCAACCATCAAGCATGCAAAATTTTAGCTTAAAAGGACTTAAAGTGAGCTTATGAAAATTCAAAAACAAGTACTGTTTGGACAATCTGATGAATATGCAGGTTGGGTGGCTGATTTTGAGCTTATGAAAAGCTCTGATAAAAAATTAAAAAAAAAAATAATAAAAAATAACAGTAACTAAATAAGCAACAAAATAACTGTAAACCAATTTTTAGATTAAGGGGACTGAAATTGAACAAATTAAAAATAAAAAGCTAAAGGTAGTTTGGGCTAAAGCTTAATCTAAAGCATACTTGAAATCTAAAAAGCTATTTAAGGGATCTAATAAGCTATCCTAAGTGGAATCAAGATAAGGGCATACTAATGGAGACCTAGTTAAGCTAAAGGGACAGAGATAAGCATTTAACATATGCTAAAAAGCACAAATAAGCACATCCTATACTAAGGGCTGCAAAAAGGGAAAAACATGCTGAAGAGGCTATTCTGAGCAACTAAAAAGCAGTGGAGAAAAAATAAATAAAATAAAAGAAAAATATAAGCAGTTGGATAAGCAACTAAATAAGTTCCATGCCAATTTTTAGATGATTTAAGCTTATAATAAAGAAATTAAAAATAAATAACTAGGGGCTGCTAGGGTATTTTAGGGACTGATGCAGTGGGTGAAAGTGGGTAAAAAGAGTGAAATTTGACCTTAATACCTATGCTACCAGATATTGACTACTTACAGTTGGTTTAATTTAACCTGTTTTACCCTTTTGGACAAAGCACACCCCAAATGGCAAGGGCACAATAATAAAAAGTTACCAAAAGAATGCCAGGACATACCGGGTAACATACTGTGGACTCTCTTAAGCACCTTAAGAACAGTGGTGAAAGCACCATCAACATCGCTTTCATCACTTCTCAGTTAAGACAGAGATTTAGCTTTGTAGCCAAATTGTTTACAGCTTGTGGCAAAAAAATGATACCTTTCCATCGATATCAGATTATCCGGCCTTGTGCTTCAACCATACCTTAAAGTATGACAGTGTCACGACACGTAAGATAATCACACTGATAAATGTGTGTATACACAGAAAATAATCTTTACTGATTCTGTATCATCAAGGATCAGAACAGCACTTTCTTGCCCTAGAACCACATCAAGACCTTTCTGATGTCTAGTTGTGCAATCACCTTAGAGTTGAAGCATACCATTCCAGGATCGAGCAAATTTGCCATTTCTAATGCATAAGAGCGCTCACCCATTGTGTACATGTACATTTCAAACATATTACTTGCTTCTTTCAAGAAATCGTGAACAAAGGGCCTCAACTTTGTCACCATGTGCATAAAGGGCAATATGAATAGACTCCCTTTGAGTTTACCTGTCATAAAAAATTATGAGCATAATCAAGTTATGCACTCTCTTTGAACTAAACCGAAATATTTATAAACCATCATGAAGCCTTTTCACAAATCCTACTTATAAAAACTGCTTTCATGGGAGCAAATACTTATGAGTAGAAAAACACAAAACTAGTCAAAAAGATAACCTTGCATTGGATCATCTGGGTTCATTAGATATCCTTCTTCTTGAGTTACATCTGAAAACCGGGTTGAGTTTAGTAAGGTGTGGTCTTAGTCAAGAACCAGGTAAAGCTTTATATGGCGTGACAAATTCTTCAAATCTCTGTTATGCAGTCGAGCTACTTCATCATCAGTAACCCAGGTTTGAGAAACTTTTGTAAGAGATGATACGCCTGCTTAATGAAAGAAGAATAACCTTGTGTATGTACCCAAATGTGACACCAGATTGATTGTACATTTTCTCGCCACACTTGATGCACATTCCTCCTATAACACCAGGATGTGCGCATCCAACCTTCTTCACTGATGCTTCTGCTGAACATCAATGATTGACATGAATTACAATATTTCTAAATGGGATTCTATAACATAGGACCAAAGTAGTGGATACTTTATTTGCTTCTAGATATAGATTCCTTTATTTCTTTCCACAGCCACACTTACCGTAGTTCTTCTCTCTAGAAAAAACATAGTACAAACTAATTTATCAACGACTGGAGAGAAGTGTCACTTGTAAAATCTGTTTTCTCTATATGAGATGTTGAACCATTGGGTTCTTCTGTAGCATAACTCATCTTCCTTAGTCTTGTCCTGTGAAAGACCAGATCGTTTAAAAACAAACACAATGACTGAAAACTTTAGAGATCTAACCTATTACCTACTTAACTGGTGAGAATCAGACGGCACTGTAACATGCGGTAATTTCATCTAATAATGCTAGCCCTTTCATCTGAAGATCAGAGGGCATTTTCATTAAAGATGATTAGAAAATGTTAATAAGGAAAAAGTTCCATGTCACCCCTTCCAATTCAGATCAGAACTAACAAATAACAGTTCTGAAATTCAAAGGATACATATACATAAGGTAGTCATCAATCAAATGTAACTCCTCACGATGGATCACCTCCATCATATGAAATTTGCAATCATGAATTCACATGCATATTTACAGAGAAGTGTTATTACTGTAGGCCAAATATCTATCTACATGATCACACAATACAAAAAATATGTTCAAACATTCCATTAACACAAGACATCTTGAAACCATTTCATGCCTTCTTCATCTTCTTCAAAATTTTCAGACATCCTAGTTCAAATTCCTTTGTGGTACTTGTTTATTAACTCATAGTTCTTCGAATTGAGCAGATGGCTATACATCAAAGCCATTAAGGCTGGAAACTCTGCAGATATGAATTTCTCAAAATTGACCGAAGTTTTTGTAGGCTTATTTTTCTTTTTGTGGTTTATACTATTTCGGAAAAACCTAAAAAGGTCAAACACAGAAGTTGTCTCATAGGCTTTAGCTTTCTTCGTTCGGTTGTGGTGAGATGCTTTCTCCATTTCTGCTAACCATGTACCCTTTTTATCATGATCTACCTTACTTTCCCAATCGTGACCAAACGCTTGTGCAGCCATCCATTGAACTGAACCCAACTTTTTAGCTTGCAACTCATCACTAAAATCGACGAAAAACTCCATGTTTTTATCAGCATCCCAAAACAGCATATGGTCGTAGACCATTAAAAGTGATATCCTGAATACCATTAACAAACCCACATTAAATCATGACAAATCATTCTAGATAAAACGATAAAGGATTCTGTATTCAACAAGACTACAGTTTAAAAAGTCTTTAAATACCTGTATTTTGGATCCATTAGTCTCATGCATAAATCTGCTGCTACGTGGCCCACCTCTTTTAAATCTTGAAGAATTTCTTGTTCAGTTTTGATAGTTTCCCAGTCTTTAGAAGTGGCGAAACGAAGACTTTTGCTTATACTCTTCAACACGTTTAAAATAGTCATAGCTAACTGATAATTTTGAGCTTTGTATGCAGTACTTGTAATGGCTGTTACATAAACGAAACAATTAAAAAAAACTACGTCAATAAAAACTAAGTTATCAAATTAAACATATGTATTTCAATTTCTCCCACCTATTTGCTCAACTGGAATTCTTTTACTATTCCCGAAACCGCAAAGTGCTATCATATCTTTGTTGCCTAGACCCTTTCTGATTAGCACATGTTGAGGACAAACATTTCCGTGAATAATGGCATTTTTCTCCAGCTGCATTAATGCAAGAACGACGTTTCTTCACACACACACACACACAAAATTACAATTTAATAAGAACTCTTTTTAATCAAATAGAACTTATATAAACAAAAACTAAAGAGTTCATTGGCATACCTTAACACTTGTTTTGCTCTAAAATTTTCAGAGATTGTCGTATTCAATCGCCTCCTCATGTAATCTACGATGCTACCACATGTGTTCTCATAGGCCATGTACACATAATGATCGTCCTGTTCAACAGAAAGTAAGCGTACCACACTCGTGAGATGAGATAACTCCCTGTATACCATAATCGTTTTACGCCAATCAACCACCAGTGGTGCCCTCTTTATGAAAACTTCACAACCCTCTAGAGTTCCCTTGAAATATAAAATATTCCCAATCTTACTAGCTTCTTCCTGTGGAGGATAGTCAATATAGATTCGTTTGCTTGAATTAATAGTCCTAAACCAAAGCCCCTCCCCCGGAATATCTCTCATGTTTAAATCCCTACAGAGTCTAATAAATCTTTCAGCACTATGGGCACAATACAGAGAGCACTTTAAGTCAGGATGTGAAACACTAATGTCTGCAAAGTGCAACGCACAAGGCCCTTCAAAGCTTTTACCGCTTAAGTACCAATCATCTCTAGTTATCTTGAGAGTAACTGCATCAGTTTTTCCAACCTGAATACGGCAATTAACATTATAAACTTGATCGAATCTCTCAACAGTTGGATTCCCAATGAATATTGATTTAATTTGCCTGCTCATCTGCTCGATCCTCTGTTTCGGTGTCCCCTGTCTCGGAATATTCTGGAAACAAAAATCGAAAATAGGTCATAAGTACACACACACACACACACACACACAGAGAGAGAGAGAGAGAGAGAGAGAGAGAGAGAGAGAGAGAGAGAGAGAGAGAGAGAGAGAGAGAGAGAGAGAGAGAGAGAGAGAGAGAGAGAGAGAGAGAGTTTACCACTTCTGTGGGTTTAGAGTCTTTGTAAATGTACAAAGTCCCATCTTACATATCCAGATAATTCACCGCCTTATGTGGCCTGTAGTAACTGTATGTTGCACCCCCCGTGTCAAAGTACGAAGATGTTTTCCCGTCTAACAAATTAACTAGATATGCTATCCCTCTATCAGATACAACAAGTGCTCTGCCGCTCCTGAGTAAGATTCAAAATAATTACGTTATAAGTCTTACTATGCTTATACCAGAAACTCCCATAACATTAAAAAGTTGTAACATAAAACTCACTTATCATTGTTCTCGATATTCGCTTCTGTCCGGTCGCTTTGCTCAAGCCTTTCCTGTTGGGGGCCCAAAACAATGCTAGAATTCTTTCCACGTTTCATTTTGTGAGTCTACTAAGGACTATTTTTCAACTGTAAACAAGTGCAGTATATGTGAAAATCCTATTACCAAAAGCGCCTATACAAACACACTTTTTAACTAGAACGCATTAATTGCTAATCAAATACACCAATTTTACACTACTGTATCTCAAACTGTCTTTCGTCAATGTAAGCAAGTAAACTAATTATTCGCTGTACAAACACACGAAAACGCACAAATTAAAATTAATCACATAGCTCTTTCACCGATTCACATACACGTAAATGATCACAGATCTAAATTGTTCATTTCATAAGAGTAAACTAACTTTTAACCGAACAAAATCTATCACACTAATATCAACCGAAACAAATACGTACCGCAAATTATTAGGTCAAATTACGCTGTCTGCAGCTCCTAAACTTAAAGGCTAATTTCCGGTGATGTCATCACTGATTAAACCTATCAAAACAGTTATAATTAACTAGTTAATGCTTCTCATAATTAGTGGAGTAAATAATCTAATTCTTCAGTAAACTAAATTACACACGCGCACACACACACACTAATTCAATGGAAACTTAAACGTTTACCCCACGGTGACTTCATCGATCACTATCGAAACCGTAACTAATCTTTGGCCAATGCTTCTAGAACGTTCTTCTGATCACACAATTCGAAACGAAAAGCTTTTTTCGGATAAAATCGACTCGAAAAGGATGAACTAAACGTGTAAATTTCGTTATGTGTTTCTTGTAAATTATGAAAATGGTGTGTGTGTGTTTATGAAGATGAAAAATGGATACACACAGTGAATGTGTAAGTGTGTGTGAGAGAAAGATGGCGGGAGGAGG
The DNA here is from genome assembly GCA_014162995.1 of Artemisia annua. Classification (NCBI taxonomy): domain Eukaryota; kingdom Viridiplantae; phylum Streptophyta; class Magnoliopsida; order Asterales; family Asteraceae; genus Artemisia; species Artemisia annua. The sequence goes on along the minus strand of LBNU01036607.1, from coordinate 7,211 downwards.
ATTTTGGTTTTCTGTTTGTAACAAACTATTGTGAGCGTGGTGAGTGTGAATTTACACGTAGGCCGGTAGGATTTTGTTTGATTTTTTAAAACTAGACCTTGAATTATTTCATCATTTTCTAAAAAATAAACACGACGAAAAATTGATATATAATCTTCTACTCATACTCGTATTTATCATGGGTTGGTCACGTAAATTTATCTTTAACATGTAATAAAAGATTTTATTTATGCAATCGCACCAAGTCAAATAGAATTAGAATATCAATCTTTTTCTTTCACAAGGCAAATCGAAAACTCAAGGCGATACAAAATAACTGTTCCACACCACAAAAATGCAGTCAATCTCAAGTCTATAAGGATTATTAATATATTTAAGTACATACCCCCTCACGGCATGCAACATTTGTTTCTTACGATAGAAGGTGCGAAATGCAAAAGTTCGAGTCATATATGATTACACCTATTCGAGTTCCCATCCAGTCACCCTTCAGTAGGCTTATGCGAACGTTTTTTTACAATTTTTTTGCATCAAAAGTATACACTTCTAGAAAAATTTCCTTCACAACTTAATTATCCACCAACGTCCCCTATCTTGTGGAATTTTTGGGAATTTTATAAGCACTTTACTTTTTTGAAACCTATTTACGCGTCTCACCGACTATGTCTTTTAATTTTAACCATATCCTGCTTAGTAATAAATTACAAATGACAACCTTCTAGTTACACCGATTCCTCTAATAACGGTGTTGGTTGTATTCAGGCTTGAATACTCCCACACATAAGGCTGGTAAAGGCTCAGTGCATCCAGCAACCAGTAGTATGAAGCACGTCGTGTCTCAAACTCAAGTGTGCATAGCTATAAAATACATAGTAAACGGTAAATAACTATCAATTTAGAAAAAAGAACAGGTCTCGTCAAATATTGAAGATGAAAGAATCATGAAAGATTCCTGATGTGTTAACAAGTATTTATTGCTATCAATTATGTGAAAATGATCCGACATTGCAGCTTAGGATATATCCTACTCTTACTAATGTTTAGCAAATATGAACAAATGTAAAGAAAACATACCGAATGTGTGATATTTTCAAGAGAATCCACAATGCAATGTGCATAATCATAACTGGGATAGATACACCACTTGTCTCCAGCATGTGGATGAGGAGTGAACTGAGGATCCATACAAAAAGGAGCATCAGTTAATGCTGAATTAAATCCACTGAAACATATATCAGTGTTAGAATACTTGCCTTGATCCTATACGCAATGAGGTCGTACATATTACCATTGTCACTCTGCATGTCTTGTTTCATGCGAAGTGTAGCTTTTCCCTCATCAATCCTACCTTCCTTCATATCATTAAAAAGTTTAAGTGATTCTGAGATTGGCCTATTTCTCCAGGGGCTGTTCATCTTTTTCTCTCTATACTCCTTTATTTCATCACCAGTCTACACACACACACACAAAAACAAAATCAGGTTATTATTCCATGGAGATAAAATCAAAAGATGTAACTGACCAATAACAAAAATATAAACCTGGTGATCAACATAAGCACAGCCTCGACGTATGAGCTCAACTGCTAAATCATACAGGTCTTGGAAATAATCACTGGTGTATGTGATCTGCAAAAATCAAATTTCATTAAAAGTTGTGGACCATGAAGAAACAGGGTTGACTTAGTTCAGAAGTACAAAATACTTTACCTTAAAAGGTTTCCAACCCATCCAACCTACAATTTCTTCAATATGGTCAATATATTCTTTTTTCTCGGCCTCAGGGTTTGTATCATCAAACCTACAAGTTAAATATTTTAGCAACATGGCAACATGTTAAAAGTGTACACACGGCAATTATGAAATATCAACCTTTAGGCAGTTAGTTTTGGCAATTCTAACCACACTTGTAATAAATAGACTAATGGTAGAATAGCAAGCTAAACATTTTTGTCTGAAGATTACATACTCTTATCTCTATCACTGAATTTGGAGGCACATAAAGAAATTTTATAGATTATGCATAACGAATTCTTAATACTCCTTATTTTTCTCAATTATTACTATCTGTAGATTATGTTTACTGTTCTGTCACCAACTTTATATTGTCACAATAACTGGAATAATGAAGAATTTTTTCAGATGAAACATGCCTCTTGTATAATTTGTTTATTGTCATGAGTAAAAACAAGCTAGTTATTGATGCTAAAACTTAGGGCATGCATGTTAAGATAATTAGTTAGGATCATACATAGTCCAAATAAATAGTTTAGATATAGTATTATTTAGCCATAACTTCTTCTATCAATTTACCTCTCTGATCCCTATATTTTATTTCAACTAGTTTTTGTTTAGAGTGCACACAAAGAGCTTATCTTCTACTGATTATATTTGATGGAAAAAAACATGAATTAACACAAAGAATCATGCACAATATTATTTAGTCTAATTCAGGTTAATAATTAGCATACATTAGAAATGAACTAAAGTAAATGTTGGCAGATAGTGAATTTCCTTTATTACAACCATTGAGCTTAAAATAGAGTATAAATGCATAAATGAAAATAACGACATTTAATAAATATAAAACGGGGAACAAGACAAACAGGTTAAACAATTTGTTCTTAAATATCTATAGCAAGTCTAGATCTAGTTATGCATAAATAACATAATCATTCAAGTGTAGTAATCGAGTAATCCTACCTCAGGTAGCAGCCACCGCCTCTATCTTTTGCAAGGCCAAAGTCGACAAACATGGCCTGCAGATAGACAGCAATATTAGAAACAGCAATCTAATGACTTATAGGTCAACGACTATAAAAACTTACCTTGGTGTGGCCTATATGCAGGTATCCGTTTGGTTCTGGAGGAAAACGGGTAAGAACCATTCCTCCCGTTGTCTTCAGATGTTTTTCCAATATTGCTTTGGAGTTGCAAGCTCTGAGTACAGGTCTATCACTAAAAAATACTTCTGTGTGCACCTATGAGATCACGATACACAAATTTAAAAAAAATAATAATAAAATAAAAAATAATAATTAAAAAAAAATAATAATAAATAATAAAAAGCAATAGATCACACTTATGAAGGTGAGAAGGAAAAAAGAATTGAACCTTATAGTTCTCCTCTGGTGCAGGAAATATTGAATACGGATTAAGTTCTTCTTCAGATGGTACTGCTTCAGGAGCTTCTTTAGTAGTGCTTTTATCCTGTAAAGGTATACACATTAGAAATGCAAAGGAGTTATGTTCAATTATTTATATTCGTATTGTATTCATACTGACCTCTACTTTAGCAGGTTTCTCTTTCTTCTTTTTTACAGGCTTCTCATTATCTGCTGCAGTCTTTTCACCAAGTAGCGCATAAAGCTTTGAATCTATAAGTTGCTGATGAAAGACATATGAAAGACAGTAAACATTTTGTAATCAAATAAAGATAATTAAAATTACTAAATTAGCTTACTTTAACTAGATAATAACAAAATAAGAATGAGTATTTACCTTGACAATCTTTGGATCTGCCCAGGGCAGCTTCTTCCGTACATGGGCAAATAGATCACCAACTGTAGCCAATGATAAGATGACACATTAAGTTCACAACAGACAATATAGCCTTAAATATATTAAGAAATTCAAAATTACGGTACCATTTGTTCGGTAGCGCTGCTCAATGATCGCACTCTTCTTTTCTTCAAATATTTCATCAACAGTGCGTTCTATATCTTCAAGGGAGACCTCAATCCCTGTTACCAGATATGCGTGTCAATTCTAATACTCCATAGCATTAAAATTTTCAAAAAATATTTGAAATAGAAGAAACAAAGTATACCAACGCCACAAGCTTCTTCAAATTTATTAATATCAAGATTATCTGAACCAGCAACGGTAACAAATGAAAATGCAGCTTCTAATTGAGCAGGAGTCTTTATCTGCAAAAGAAATTGTACATTTTTTTAATCTTCGATACTGATTCTAAGAATAAACACCTACTGATAGTGGTTGCATAAAGTAAAATCAAGGGCCCGTAAGACTGAGTTCCACACCTTAGATGAAACAATGTATTCCAGCAACTTGGGACGATGCACAAGGGCATTGGCAGGAAACTTTGTAGCAACCGTATAAAGAAGGTTGCCAGTAGACCGGTCACATCCATCAGTGACAGCTGCCTGCACAGATAATATCAAGTATAAAGAAAAGTATATATAATTCCCAGGCCCCAGCATATGTATTATACTGTATTATGATATTGAGAAGTAAGAGTCTCATCACACAATTCAAATAGAAGCTAAGAGAAGCTGAAAATGAAGAGAACAAGGCTTGATATATTGAATACACAATAACTACTTCCTAGCCACATGGATAAATGAGATGCAATTTGACTCTAGAAGTTGATCAACAATTTTGTTTGTGGATTTGTATGCCTGTAGTTTATACACCCAAGTGAATAGCTTGGTTGAATCATAATTTCCAAATCCAAACTCCCCTCCTAATTCCTAATATATTACAACTCACCACCTCCAAAAATATTGCACCATATGTGACGGACCGTGCAAACACACGCAGCAAAAAAAATTAATTAAAAAAAAAAAAAAAAAAAAAAAAAAAGAAGACCAACAAAAGGCAAAATGAGAATAAAGCACACAAACATAAATGGATCTACAAGAGCAATCATAAATACCAAGAAATTGTTATACAATATATTTTGTATATAATTAGTGTGATAGTATAAGATATATGACTTAATAATAATTTATGTAATAATAATTCTGAATCTGGTGATCAATGTGTTGCATGCGTGTATGAAAGTTTGTTTGCTGATTATAGAAAGATAAGTTTGATGGTAAAGATGGAGTTTCTATGCGTCAATTAATTGATGTAGGTGGTATAGATCTTTTTTAAAACCCATATCTTGGAAGTAGAAGAAACAAATTCAACCCGCTCATTCAAAAACTAACCCATTTACTGTCAAGTACACAAAAATGTGAATCTCAGATTTGAACTTTGTATCATATTAACAAAATACTTTATACAAGTAGTTTACAACAATGAACGGGGTTTAATGAAATTCTATAATTTATAGCTTATTTCCCACTAAAGATATGCAAATTATAGTAAACCAAACTACCAAAGTCTAAAGAAAATGGACAAGACTTGAGATAAACAGTCCAGAAACAAACATTTCCACAGAAGCAGAATGTAATAACATGAAACAGTGATAAAGATATATTCCTAACCCTTCCTTGTTCGATGTTTCTAACACCATTTGCATCAACAACCAACATTCTTATCATTTTCGCCATATTTTTCTTCTTAATGATGCTTTTAGAATGTTTTTTCATCTAGAACTTCTTAAGATCCTTTAATATTGACTACCATCTGATGATTAAGATCTATTTCCTACAGCACTATGAATTTTTTAAATCACAATTCTAGGTAATCAATATACCCCCAAAACCAACTCGTCAAGTTGATCCAGCTCAACCACGTGGACAAATGAACACAATATGAACACACAAATTTCTACCATCATGATTACAGGTTAAAGATCCAAACATGTTTGTATTTGTATTACCTCAGCTAGCCCACATGGAAAACGGACAGACTTGACGTACCGGTTTTGGAGTAGTCTAATTTACAAGAACTATGATCAAAAAGATTCATAAAACCGATGGATAAATATCTTGATCATAAATCGGAAGTCAAGAATAGAATATCTAGAGAAGTACTTGATCATGGTCCCAATAAGCATCATGAACAATAAATAATATAAGGAGTATACTGATATAATGATGTTAAAACTTCCAGAACGTTCGGTATTTTCTTTGGTAAAATCCCAGTTTGTTATCAGTGATGGCATAATAACTTCCTGACAAATCCTCAGCCTCAAATTTTAAATTCACAGATTTTTTCTTCCCTTGATTCTTGTGTTTGCATTATTATCATTATACCTATACTAATATGTAAATGGTATTTCTTTGGTGTGTCCTTAATCTAGCACTTCTTCAAATCCCCAAACGTTGATTTGCAAATTACGATTAAGGCCGATTTCTTGCAACATTCTAAATCTTAAAAATCGTACTTCTTCTTGGCAATGAATTTACTCCCAAAACAGATTCGCCAAGTTGAGCAACCTAAGGGGCGTGGACAAACGAACACACAAAAATCCACAACTTTCTACCGTCATAACTTATAACTTCAAATCCAAACCGACAGTAGATATCTTTTGATTTGAGCTACAACCGCTGGCCCACGCACCCTACGATTATCTACTTGGCGAATTTTTTTTTTTTTTGGAGTATTTTAATTTCCACTAGCTACGTTTAAAAATAGCTAGAACATTGATAAGAAAGAAAATACACCTTAATCATTAATCGGAAGTCAGAAATAGAATATACATAGAAATACTTGATAAAGAAAATGACCCAATAAGCATCATGAACAACCAGAAGAATATAGGGAAGATATGAGTATGTTAATGAAAATAGTGTTGAAACATTTCCGGGCTTAGTGTTCTATTAAATAAAATCCCGATCTGTTATCAGCAATGGCACAGACTTCTTGACATGACAAAGCCAAAGCCAGCCTCCAGTTTCACCAAACAGCTAGAATAAGCTTTAGCTATGTCTTCAAGTACATACTTTAATTTAAAGGGTGTCGGAATTGCTTATTTTCGCTTATAAGCTGCTTAAAATTAAGCACTTCAAGAAAATATCTTTTACATTTGCTTATTTTGTGAAAAATGCTACAGTAGTAAATATTCAATCAAAATAAATAATTCTCAAATAAGCCCTTTGAAATAAGCAGTAACTGCTTATTTCACCTCAAAATAAGCAACTACACAAATGCAGTTCAAACGACTCGAAAACTTCAAACCAATTATCTGCTTACAAATAAACATACAAGTCTTTTAAATAATCTTAAAATAGGCATTAAAAACTGCTTACTTCACTTAAAAATAAGCAGTTTAAATAACAGAAACACTTCAAAACTACTAATCTGCTTTAAAAATAAGCAGTTTTCAAAGTGCTACTGCTACATACATCAAGCACATAATTAAATATATCACACTAATAAACTAATTATTGTAAACTACATAAAACATAAACACCTTAAATTCACAAAAACCAATCACATGCAACAGATATTTAATATAATTATTAAAAAAAAAAAAAAAAAAAAAAGTGTACCTCATTGATGACAGCTAGAAGATTG